>SNQJ01S0048865.1:43562-58840 GCA_010110895.2 Picea sitchensis | reverse complement strand
AATCTGGAAGTACTCGCCAAACTTGGTCGAGTCAGAGTCGTTGATCTCCCAGCTGATGGGATCAACGGTAATGGTGAATTGTGGGCTATGAACTAGCGCATCCGCTACTTCCACCTTTGCGCTCCACAATGACTCCCCACCCTCAATATTCATTCATAGATCGACGGTCGTAACAATTAGACATATCGGAGCTTCAAGCTTCAAGGTTTCTAGACCCAGGTCACCTGGATCCTCTGATAATTCTTGGGCTATGATCCCCGCTCTTAGTCGGGTCTTCAGTTAAGGACATAGGCATAAGTTCCAAGTATCCTAAACTATTGGTCTGAAGGAAACACCTTCCCAACTTGCAGGGCTTTAAGCTCTAAGTCAAGTAAGGTAAATTGTGATTTTATCAAGATGGTAGCTATGCTAAGAGGCTTGCTCCGACTCTGGAACGGTGATGTAGCTCCCTGGGAGAGTGCCTTTGAGTGACTAAACAGGGACGTAGGGAAGAATCAAGTAGACATATAGGTTCTCAAGGAAATGAACGCATATTCATAACTTAATCATTTAATACAAAGAGAGAACCCTTTATAGACATATAAATACTCGCATACATCCATTATTTACAATTCAAGCATAAGGCAAGAAAACACTTATCAGAACCATATAGTGTGATGCAACTGTTGAAAGGGGTGCTCATTTCCACCCAACCATAGGCTCAGTCACTCCCAACGGATTTATCATTGGCCGCCCCCGAGCTTAAGCCACAATACTTTGAGATTCAATCTCTTACTTCCAGCTCAACAAAAGTTAGTGATGAAGGTTACTCTCCTTCTCCCCATACAGAAATAGATAAGGACGAAGGTTACTCTCCTTGTCCTAGATCAATATCTATTTTCTATGATGAGAACTCATTGTTCCTCTTTCAGTTCTTCCTCGGACCTAAGAGCTTGCTCTCTCGTCTCTGCATTTTTCTTCACAGGTGTCCCTCTGCCCACCACACTCTGTTTCTTTAATTCCTTCGAAAGATTGTGTGTGGCTCGAATTTCTAGTCCGTGGTCAGGTCTGAAAGCCTTACGGATGGGCGGTATGCCCCATCCCCTCATTAACTCTTGAGGAGACCTTCCCACCTACCAAACCGAAATTCATTCCTGGGTCAAGGGGTTGTTCTGATCTGAGAAAATTAATTCTAGCATGGTAATGGTTTGGTGGAGGTTAACACAACCATTCATGGTCCCCTCCACCACCTTTCATAGCATTTTGTGGTCTTTCTTAGCACATCCCCTCTTTCAACAGTCATGCAACACGTAACCATTTTCTATTAAAATTATAGAATTTACATTCATCGACCTTCTACACAAGGTCCATCAAATCAAACATTCACACTTTTAAGTTTTCCATAGTTCCTTGGCCCATATATTTATATTTACAAACTGGGGGAAACAGGGTGTTACACCTAGAGCCTACAAAATTTCAGTGTTTGGGGACTATTTGTAGTTCAATTTAACAAATCATGGTAATTTTCTTGAAGGATATACAAATGTGTCTTTGCACCTTTTTTAGAGACTTGGTGAAGAATCAAATTTGAATTTTCTCCCATAATAGTTATCAAGGATTTAATGTTTTCAACATATGCTTTCATTGATATAATTACAATCTTTGGGTTTACATGTAACTAAATCGACAATTTTCAAAAGGTCTTTCAATCAAAGAAACAATACTCCACTATTCCAAGTTGAAGGATGCAAACCCACTTGATTTTTGATCGGGGTAAGGTTGAAGGATTCCTTGGAAGTTTCAATTTCATTATCTATGGAACTTTATGAACTTGCTATCACCAACAATGTGCATCCTATTGTAGAGAATATATATTGCATCCATGGCATAAAAAAAATATTAAGTAATGAAAAATTAGTAATAGTTAGAGTACTCACATAAATGAAAATGTCAAATAAATGTATATACAATCACTCTTCCTTCCACAATATATATTAAGTCATTTTTCTCATATAAACAATATGATCAAATCTTTTGTTCAAAGCCTTATATCTATAACCATGCAGAAAATAAGATACAGTTTGTCCACCATAGAAACATATGTCATAAACTCACCAATATTGTTGGAATTGATCTCCTTCGAGTCAACTCTACACAGTTGAAGACTGCCCAAAGGCCAAAGAAAACTTTTGGAATGGTGAACTAGTAAGGAACAACCACATATCTATAGGTTAAGATTCTAAACTAAAGGAAAATATGGTGTGCTCGATTGCTTGGCATTATGCTCTAACTAGAGAAAAGGCATTGAACCATGTGTCCCAGGTTGCAATAGGGAACTTGGTTTTTACTATTTAAAGTTATGTTATGGGCCCTAGTCCACAAGAATAGCTCTTGCATCTTGAATTGAACTATACAAGGTCAATCTGAGATCATAAAGTCATATATATTGGTAGGTATGGCTCAAGAAACTATTTTAAGCTTTCCTACAAGTACATATAGAAAAAAATAGCTACTCTTATTAGCACTGGCAAAGTTTAAGGCCTTCCAATGTGTAGTTCTCTAATACTTTCTAATTGGTATGTTTTTAAATTAATGTTTTGATTGAACAACTAAGTTTCTGTTAGCAACAATTCTTGTCTTGGGCCCGAGATCATCCAAGTCTGCAGGTTGCACGAAGAGCACCCAAGCGTAGCATGTAAAGCCCCATTTTAGGCTAAAACTCAAGTGAGCGGGCGAAATTATGTTGTCAACGGCCCAGATCCATCCATAGGAGCAGATCAACGGTCGGTGGGAAATCGCGGTTAGCGGAGTTGCGTCGGGATTAGCGCGATGGGTAGCGTCTATATTGCATGCAAGAAAAGATATCAGTCGTCATCCAAAGGACGCGTGGCGTGAGATCTAGTCACGTCGACATTTAGACATTCGGGAGTTCGAAGGGTGAGGGTTTCACGTCGTTATACATCTCGAAACCCCGAACCCCAAAATGCCGATAAGCGCCTTTGAAGCTAAGCCTATGATCCTAGCACCCGATCACGTCAAGCGATCCTGATAATGGAGGCAACCCTCTTCTAGCATCAAATTCCATCTCGACCATCCCTCAGAAGGACACGTGGCGTACATCCATGCTTTCGCGGTTTGGTCAATCGAGATTCTGAGAAACGTTGCATCGTGAACCCCCGGTGCCAGAAATCCTAAAAGAATCGGGACCATCCATCTGAAGGACACACGGCGCAATAGTTGAGCCACGAGTGGGGTCCTTCAGGATTTTCATGTTAAAAGCGCTGAGGTCATCTCAATCGTTCATCCATCAGTAGGGCTCGGGCAAATTTAATTTAAAGAAGGTGCAGATTTGGACGGTCGTAATCCAGGCACTCAAATTCACGGACAAGGTTCCATTCCGCACCCCCTCCGTCATTCTGGATTTAACGAGAGGGGGGGGTCCGGAATCAGAGATAATGTATGTGCGCATCTGGATGGCCCAAGCCTTGGCATTTAGATCTACGGTCTGTATTGGATTCCGGACCCCCTCATCGGTTCTGCCTTTAATGGAGGGAGGGGGGGTCCGGAATGGAATTTCACTCTAGCGGGCCCCCTATCTATACGTGGCATGAATATACTGGCCTCAAGTCCTCACCGCCTGCCATGTGTCCCTTTCGCTCAGTCACCTCTACCTCAGCACCTCCCTCCATTCGCTGTCTCCTATCCCTGTACCCCCCTTTTACCCCGCCTCACCTTCACCATACGGGCACCTACAGCATCCTCGTCGAGCATGCCACGTCTTCCACCTCTCATCCCATGAACCATTCTACTGGTCCAGGCGGCCCCTCGAAAATACCTCCACGTCCCCAAAAGGCAGAGTTGACCAGAATCGTTCTTGATCCCAAGAGGGTAGTTATTGCAGTTGTTGGAGGTGGTTAGACATCGTCTCCGCCATAAAGGGAAAGTTCGGAGATGAATTAAAATCACGTCGGTTCACCCATAGGACAATCAGGAATTCAATTGCATCTGCCATAAGTGCACGATCGTCCAGAGTCTGCATGCGCAGACTGCCAAAAGACATGCAGACCCAATGTTTTAATTGAAGTATCTCGTTTTCGCTGTTGTGGTTTGTTTTGAGTATATGTAGACGTTTTCGCCATTTTTGTAAAGGATCGATGGTTGAGCGAGGCTCCCAGTTGTAAAGATTTAATGAAGCACTGTTATTCTAGTTATGCATGGACTCTTGAGACTTCTTGCCTTATGAATGTCAGTTTCTTTCACATCTTTGTTTACACTGTGTTAGAGCAACTTGGAATTGGAGAATCCAGTCGAGTTGTAACTGTTATAGGATGATGTAGATTGGATCAATGTAGCAGTTGCATTGTCTCTAATCGGTCCTTGTGATTTTCCTAGCACTGAATGACTTGGAATTGGAGAATCCAGTCGAGTCCCCCTTTCAGTTTCTTGAAACCCTGAACCAAGAGGATCTTGCATTCAGAGTCTTTCTTCTGCAAACTGTTGAAAATCCTGTTGCCCGAGGTAGTTTGTTCACTCTTCTTACCAAGTCTTCCACTTATTCATATTTTAATCAACCCACTGACTGAAGTTAGATCAAGACCTCCTTTGTTCCTTACATACCAGACCCAGTCCCTGAGTTAGAGTGATATCTCCCCAAGTCTCTACCCATTTGATCACCCATTAAAAAATATCGTGACATAAAACTGATGGGCGTCGGGCTCTGCTCCTGCAAGCAATCCAGGAGTGACTTCCATCGCTAACATTTATGGCGCCGTTGTCGGGGACAAAGTTGAACATTTTCCCTGGGCAGAACGACATTGAGCCTCTAATTCTGAAGGTGCATCAGACATCAAAGCCCTTCAAGATTGCTACTGTGCACCTGGCGACTCCACTATGGTGACTCCACAGTTTCCACGTCACTATTTCAGCTGTAGATACTGTTAGCACACCTGAAAGATGACCCAGAGGAGCTTTCTCGAGAAGGTTTCAGCAGCTGCTTTCTCAGCCTGAGAAGTTTCCTGGGGTAACGACAATGTTAAGATCTGGCCTTTGATGGTGAACAAGGACCAGGCACAGTCAAAGCTGTAAATATTTCACCTGGCGACTCCATGATTCAAGGATCAATCAACGACTCCACTGGTTCGATATGGAGAAAATCTTAGCTCAAAGGTTTGCTTTCTGTGACTTTTCCTAGATAGTCGGTTTTCCTAATGCACTTCCTGATAGAGACATCTGGGAAAATTTCCTCCCTGAATTTCATGCAACCAGTTCGAAGGAACTAGTTGAGCATTTACTGGACTTCCATGAAGTTATTCACCAACTCCATATCACGCATGAGGATGTTTGGATTAAGCTCTTCAGGTATTCATTGAAGGGAGATGCTCTTGAGTGGTGTCGATCTCTTCTCGCTGCGAGCATCCACTCTTTAACAGTTTTTCATACAGCTTTCAATTCATTCTGTAAAGATTATTTTCCAGTTGATTGTTTATTTGAGAACTGTTGTGAGGAGTTTTCTTTGCTTATTAGATCCTCTGCTGGCCCTAAAGACCATGTCCATGATGAATCTTTACCATGGAGGAAAGAATTTTCCATGAAAGTATAGAGGTGTTGAATGATATTAGTTGTGTTAGCTTGAGAACGGAAGCATCTGACATCATATCAAATGCCCTTGTTCTTTTAGATGTTCATAGAGATCAACATGCCTCTTGTGGAAATTGTGAGTTTATAGAGCAAATGTGGTCCATGGTAGATGACTCACCTGGATATTGGGTTGAAGGAGATGTTCCTAGCAGCTCTGCTCATGATGACGTTGACCTTCTTATTTTTAAAGAAGGGTTGGTTGTGGAAGAGGATTCTTCTCTTTTCCTCCAGGAGGTTTCTCATGATATATTTTCACCTGGGATTAAAGAGAAGAAGATTATGTATGAGCAGCCAAAAGCAACAGGTCCCACTATCCCTAAAATGGAAATTTTTGATGGGATCATTGTTCTGGAGGAGGATCATATCAATGAAGGACAACCCCTTTTTGATGTATATTATAGTGATGATGAGCAGCAAGCCTATCCTACGTTTGATTACTATAAAGATACTAAAGAGCCAGTCAGTAAGCAAAACTACCCCATAGTCCCTATTTATGATGAATACAAATCGAACTTGGGGGAGAGCCAAGAAGACGAGCAGAAAGAACCAGTGGAACATGTGACTTCCTGCCTAGAGCCCGCCCATTCACCTATGCAGACTCATGAAGTTCAACCCTGTAGGATTAGTTGTGGAGAAGAGAAGGCATGCTGCTACCCTTTTCATAGGGTTTGCCACACATTCTATGATCCTGTCAGCGAGTACATGGAGTGGCATGTCCTTTATGCCTTGGAGCCGCCCTATTCCATATCAACTTCAGCCTGTGAGGAGAAGTTGAAGAGTGTATCCATTCTGCTGTCACGGTTACACCATCTGCTGGTGATCATCGACAGAATGGAAGAGCTTCCCTTCAGGAAGTTACTTGATTGGCTATGGTGGAATTCTGCTTTCACCTAGCCCCATGTAAAGTGTTTTATTAGTTTAGGATTGTATATAAATAAGCTCTTTTGAGCATGTATCTTTATTTTGTTGCTTTTATTTTTCGGCCTGTATTTTCAGCAGTGGGATGTTTTGAGCCTGACTCCATAGCCCAACAGCAAGGCACTGAAGCTGCAGAATGATTTCTTAGAGAATCACAGGGATGACTCTATCCCCCATGGAGCCTAATGTTAGCAAAAATTCTTGTCTTGGGCCCGAGAGAATCCAAGTCTACAGGTTGCACAAAGAGCGCCCAAGTGTAGCACGTAAAGCCCCATTTCAGGCTAAAAATCAAGTGAGCGGGCGAAATTATGTTGTCAACGACCCAGATCCATCCATAGGAGCAGATCGACGGTCAGAGGGAAATCGCGGTTAGCGGAGTTGCGCTGGGATTAGCACGATGGGTAGCGTCTATATTGCATGCAAGAAAAGATATCAGTCATCCATCCAAAGGACGTGTGGCACGAGATCTAGTCACGCCGGCATTTCAGCATTCGGGAGTTCAAAGGGTGAGGGTTTCACGTCGTTCTACATCTCGAAACCCCGAACCCCGAAACGCCGATAAGAGCCTTTGAAGCTAAGCCTATGATCCTAGCACCCGGTCACATCAAGCGAGCCTGATAATGGAGGCAACCCTCTTCTAGCATCAAATGCCATCTCGACCGTCCCTCAGAAGGACACGTGGCGTACATCCGTGCTTTTGGGGTTTGTTCAATCGAGATTCTGAGAAACGTTGCATCGTGAACCCCCGGTGCCATAAATCCCGAAAGAATCGGGACCGTCCATCTAAAGGACACACGGAGCAATAGTTGAGCCACGAGTGGGGCCCTTCGGGATTTTCATGTTAAAAGCGTCGAGGTCATCTCAGTCATTCATCCATCAGCAGGGCTCGGGAAAATTTAATTTAAAGAAGGTGCAGATCTAGACAGTCGTAATCCAGGCACTCAAATTCACGGACAAGGTTCCATTCCGCACCCCCTCAGTCATTCTGGCTTTAACGAGAGGGGGGGGTCTGGAATCAGAGATAATGTATGCACGCATCTGGATGGACCAAGTCTCGTCATTTAGATCTACGGTCTGTATTGGATTCCGAACCCCCCCATCGATTCAGCCTTTAATGGAGGTGGGGTCTGGAATGGAATTTCACTCTAGCGGGCCCCCTATCTGTACGTGGCACGAATATACTGGCCTCAATTCCTCACCACCTTCCATGTGTCCCTTTCGCCCAATCACCTCTACCTCGGCACCTCCCTCCATTCGATGTCTTTTGTCCTCGTATCACTTCCATGAAATCCCCCCTTTTCCCCCGCCTCACCTTCACCATACTGGCACCTACAGCATCCTCGTCGAGCATGCCACGTCTTCCACCTCTCATCTCATGAACCATTCTGTTGGTCCAGGTGGCCCCTCGAAAAGACCTCCACGTCCTCAAAAGGCAGAGTTGACCAGAACCGTTCCTAATCCCAAGAGGGCAGTTATTGCAGTTGTTGGAGGTGGTTAGACATTGTCTCCGCCATAAAGGGAAAGTCCGGCGATGAATTAAAAGCACGTCAGTTCACCCACAGGACGGTCAGGAGTTCGATTGTGTCTGCCATAAGTGCACGATCGTCCAGATTCTACATGCGCAGACTGCCAAAAGACATGCAGACGCAATGTTTTAATTGCAGTATCTTGTTTTCGCTGCTGTGGTTTGTTTTGAGTATATGTAGGCGTTTTCTCCATTTTTGTAAAGGATCGATGGTTGAGCGAGGCTCTCGGTTGTAAAGCTTTAATGAAGCAATGTTATTCTAGTTATGCATGGACTCTTGAGACTTCTTGCCTTATGAATGTCAGTTTCTTTCACGTCTTTGTTTACACTGTGTTAGAGCAACTCGGAATTGGAGAATCCAGTCGAGTTGTAACTATTATAGGATGATGTAGATTGGATCACTGTAGCAGTTGCATTGTCTCTAATCTGTCCTTGTGGTTTTCCTAGCGTTGAATGACTTGGAATTGGAGAATCCAGTCGAGTCCCCCTTTCAGTTTCTTGAAACCCTGAACCAAGAGAATCTTGCATTCAAAGTCTTTCTTCTGCAAACTATTGAAAAGCCTGTTTCCCAAGGTAGTTTGTTCACTCTTCTTACCAAGTCTTCCACCTGTTCATCTTTTAATCAACCCACTGACTGAAGTTAGATCAAGACCTCCTTTGTTCCTTACATACCAGACCCAGTCCCTGAGTTAGAGTGATATCTCCCCGAGTCTCTACCCATTTGATCACCCATTAAAAACTATCGTGACATAAAACTGATGGGTGTCGAGCTCTGCTCCTGCAAGCAATCCAGGAGTGACTTCTATCGCTAACAATTTCTACAAGGGGAAAAATTAAAAATCATTACTGATAAAATATCTATTACATAAAAGATGGGGAAATTTTGTTTTGATTAGAAACCATACATTTTAAATTAATTGGACAATATTTGTGGGGTAAATATCCACAATATGGATAGATAAAAAGAAAAAATCAATATCTTATATGAATTCAACATAAGATAAGACCATATAACATCTACGATCTACCAAAAGTCACACCCAAAAGGTATCGTGTATCTAGGATTTACAAGTCTTGTGTATCTAGGATTTATGTGTTGTAGGCATATTAAACACTTAAATTAAACCATTTTAGAATTTGCAAGTGCCATGCACACATATAGTTGATACTAAAAGTATGCTTCTACTCGGTAGTGCACAAAAGTGGATGAATTATGCAATGAACATACCTTATTGTTATTCTAGATAATAGGCGATATCCTTGTTTTGCATCACACTAAAGAAAGTTGAGAGTGTTGGAAAGATAATTTGTGTTACTTGTATCTTATCTTGAGCTAGTCTTTCGGTTATTATAAAATAGGGATAACCATTTCTTAATTATTGTCAAGTATAACAATATTTGGAAATGAAGGTATCTAGAAATGCTACAAAGTTTTCATAGATCAAAATCTTAAACTTTGGTTTATTTTACATCACAAACTTTGATTCAAAGATAAGATTGAGCTGCACTTTTTGGTTCAATTTACCAATGCATCAATCCAAATAGGTAAGACAATCATACATTTTGATTCTTATATGAATACAAAACCAAAGTGTGGGTTTGGCATGGATAGCCAATTGAAAATAATTCATAGAAAGTTTACAAATTTTCAAGTAGTTATCTCTTGTACCTTTGAAGAAAGTTGGTTTTGCATATGTTGAGGTACCACGTCAAACTTAGCCAGTTGCATAGTTTAATATGCATGGCCTTTGGTCACACTACAAAGTGTACTCACATACTAAAACATCTATGACAGTGGCACCAAATCATCAATCACCTGCATCCCTTATGACTATCAGCATGATCCTTCGAAGGTACCACCATGTTAAGAAAACGTATTTCAATCATAAACATCAATCCATTTTCCTAGATTTGTGTGGTTTATTAGCAATATAACGTATCTATATTTTAACAAAAAGATAGACAACAAAGACAATAAAGTTATCACTACCATAGAATGAATGCCTTCAGTCATCTTGGCTTGTTAGGAAAAGTGTTGATCTAACCACGCCTTGAATTGATATCACCAAGAACATCCACTAAATGCTCCTTAGTTGTTACAACTTCAACCTTCATTATAGGTTCTAAAAACCTTTGACCTATCTTTTTTATGCCCTCCCTAAAACACCATGAGTTGCAAATTGGAATGCTAGTGATTTGGAGTCCACCTCATGATAGGATCCACTTGTCAGGATAACCTGCAAATCAACAACAAAATACCCTACTAGAATATCATTTCCCATACACTCTTCCAAAGTCTTCATAACACCTGGAATAGACTCTTTGGGCATGAATCCACACTCCATCTCACTCTTGAACTCATATCCATTGCTAGCTTCGATAGGTTCAAATGTTATAGTTGCATCTACAAAGTGAACCTAACCACCTAATTATTTCTTGTGCACATACTTATTCTTTGTAGTCTTTGAGATGTTTTCGTAGTCTTTGAGATGTTTTCTCGATGGTTATCTTGAGAAGCACCCACATTAGCCTCAACCGAGGAAAAAACATTAAGTATAATATATTTAAATGTGCGCAGAAAGGAAATCCATTCCATCCAAGTAAAACAAATGAGAAAAACTTATTTTCTCCAGTATAAAACCAAAATAAAGGACAAAAGGGTGGTACCTTGAACTCTCTCTTCAAACGGTCAGCAATTATTTCAAGAGGAAACTCCCCCATACCTTCTATAACAATTTGATTGCTCACCTCATCTCTTGAGAAATGAAAAGAAGGATATTTCTAAGGAAGTTTGACAAGACCCATAGACATATTGTCCACATTAGCTCTTGTTTTTAGTTCGATTATGAATTTAATAACATAATCGAGAAAGTTCATTCTCTCCAACAAAACTATCTTATCAGGATCACAAAGAGCCTCTCCTATTATTGTATCCTTTAAACTATCAAGTGCCATTATATACCCTGTCACAACAATCTTGACATCATCTAGACTAATTACATGCATTTGTAACAAGTGAAATTAGCAGCAAAGTTGTTTATACCTGCCTCTTAGAAATATGTTAATGTAATAGGTGTAGGTAATCCAAAGTGAAAAAATAAAATAATTATGAAACATTTAAAACTTATAACAATGAATTATTTGTCCATTGCCTAAAATCAAAATGGAAATAAGAGTGGCTACTCCATGTGTTTAAAAGTTGAAGTAGAGTTTAACAAATTTAGGTGTTATTAAGTATTGACAACGTCACAAGTATAAATTGAACTTTTCAAAATGTTATTAAAATAAATAAATTGATGAATAAAAGATGTGGCATATTAGTTTTATCCATAACACTTCAAAGTATAACTGAACTATAACACATGAAGTACTTATTTGGCTTGTAAGGAGGTTAGGGGACAAGGGTTATATCCCACCCAAGAGTAGAAGTAAGTAAGAGGTAAAGAAAACTCCCTTTAGTGGGATAAGCTTCCTTTGTCTATTTAATGTGAGCCTTGGGTTAGGTGAGAAGGGGTAATGTGACAGGTAAATCCACTTGCTTGCTACTTGGTTGAGGTGAGAGTACAACTATTAAGAAGCGCACGACACTAGCATGGAAGTTTACAACTCTGGATACTAGCTTTAAAGGGATGACTTACAGGGATTACCAGAACATGTAACCATTGTTTTCTTCCGGGAAGAGGATTATCCCTTTCAATTGGCTAGATTATTTTAAAGAGATATTTCCATAGAAGGATAGATTATTTCAAGGGGATATTTCCTCCATAGAATGAATTTGATTCTTTGCGAGAAGAAGGAAGTTTATTCCACAAAGCCAATTCGTTGCACCTGATTCTTAGGACCCGAAGCAGCTAGGGTCAAGACCAAACTAGCTAAAGGGAAAAAAGGTTTGAGTTATTGGATTAATGGTTAGTGGGTAAATGGTGAGGGGGTTAGTAGATTAGTGGTTGGGGTTATTTTGGGTTATATGGGTTACGTATTAAGGGGTTTATGGTAGTGGGTTGGAGTTAGTGGATTAGTGGATTAGTGGATCATGTTTAACTTAAATTTATGAGGTTAGTATGTTAGAATCTAGGAGTTTAATGACTTGGTAATTAAATATAGTAAATTAATTAAGGAGTTGATGAGTTATTTATACTCTTAACCATGAAAATTTATACCAACCATATAACTTTTCACTATCCAACTATGCATACTTTTCACTACTTCCTCTAGAATTATGAGGTTATATAAGTAATTCAAATTTGTATAGTACGGTTAAATATTTTTTGTTTTCAAATCTAATTATATTATAAACCTAAGTTCTCTCTCATAAGTATATGAGGAAATTTTGATATATTAATTAACATGATTATTGAGAGGAATTTATTATTCATAATCAACATAAATTTTACATTATAAAAAATAATTTGAAAAGTGGGTTAATTTGTAGTCAATGTGCTTTGACATTTAAATAATTTGCAATTTTTTCACTTTCTGCCATAAAGTTTTCTAAAGTCTCCAAAAATTTATCTATTAAATCGATTATTCTTTAAATTGAAAAAAAAAAAATTAAATATAAATTCATATTTTGTGATTGGTTGTTAACTATGAATAGACAATTTTTATGTGATTTTACACTTAATTGTCAGATTTTAAAAATTAAAAATTAAAAAATCAAAGAGCTTTCCATGTGTCCTTATTAATTATGGCCATCAATACTTATTTCATGTCACATATATTCATGTTAAAATAATTAATAGAAGTGACATGAATAGATGTGACATGTGTACAAATAAGTATTGATGGTCATAATTAATAAGGGCACATGGCAAACTCTTTGATTTTTTAATTTTTAATTTTTAAAATTATTTTTTTAATGACAATTAAGTTTAAAACCAATTGTCTATTCATAGTTAACAACCGATCACATATATTTAGAAAATTTAAAAATTATTTTTCAATTTAAAGAATAATCAATTTAATAGATAAATGTTTGGAGACTTTAGAAAACTTTATGGCAGAAAATGAAAAAATTGCAAATTATTTAAAAGTCAAAGCAAATTGACTACAAAGAAATTACAATATACTCTCCCTTCGGCGGGTATAATAAACATCCAATTCTCTCCTTCCTCCCTTAGTTGGAAATAAGCACATATGATCCAACTATTAGGATGCTAGAGTAAATTTAGACAAATGTAAGAGATCTGACAAAGGGATTTGTCATCATTTTAAAAGCAAGTAAAATGGTTCATCATCATTAGCAAGCCTTTATAATGTTACTTCTAGATCATCAACATATCTTCCCTTCATTGGTAGCAAGTCAAGTAGGGAAGGCAAATAATTCACAATGGCATCGAATAAAGGTTGTACACCCTTATTCTTAAATGTTGAGCCACAAAGAACAAGAACAAAATTGATAGATATGGGGCCT
Source organism: Picea sitchensis (assembly GCA_010110895.2). Taxonomy (NCBI): domain Eukaryota; kingdom Viridiplantae; phylum Streptophyta; class Pinopsida; order Pinales; family Pinaceae; genus Picea; species Picea sitchensis. The sequence goes on along the minus strand of SNQJ01S0048865.1, from coordinate 45,368 downwards.
TTTCTAATCAATCTCTTGATTGTTTTCTCGTCGAGTTCCACTCCCTCGATATATTTCTCCATGGAATCATCATCAAGTTCTATTATAGTTTCAATCATTTTATTTCTATAGTATGTGGCTAAATCTACAAGATTTGTAGAAATGTCCTCATAGCTAAACTTCGCACCCAATTCCTATCTAGACCACAATGCATCCTTATTTTTCACCAAATCTATGAATCCCTGAAAATGATCCTCTGCCCCTATTGGAGATTGTATAACAAGAGGTTTCACCCCTAGGTTTGTTACTATCATGTCTCTTGTCCCGAAAAAGTCCTCTCCAAGTCAATGCACTTTGTTAACAAAGCAAATTTTGGGAACGCCATACCTATTTACTTGTCTCTGTATAGTCTTTTATTGTGGCTCAACACCAACAACACTATTAAATATATGGACAAACATCTAGAACTCTAAGAGTATGCTTCACTTCCAATGTGAAGTCCACATGACCAGGAGTATCAATATTTTCTTTACGTGATTATTCTATGCACATGTAGTTGCAACAAAAGTAATAATTATGCCTCTTTCTTGCTCCCAATCCATCCAATCCATCATAGGAATGCCCACATGAATCTCCCCAATTTTATAGTTTTTTCCCGTATAGTAAAGAATCATCCATGTGGTAGTGGTTTTACCATTAGATGAATTCAAAAAAAACTCATCCTTTCTCCTCTTTCTACCATGCTTATGATGGCTACTGTAATTTTTCAAATTGTAACAGAAGCACTGAGAGAATGAGCATCTTCCTTGGCTTCTTGTGAAATCATTTAGAGATTTGATTACATCTAGAAATCAGACCAACGATGGATTCATACACTGCCTCAATCTCTAGAGTACATCACCCCACTACCATAGCCTAGGATCCAAATCCCAAAGCAAACATTAGTGACAACAAACACAATCCACGTTTAAAAAAACCTTGTTAAATTAAATGTTGAAAATATAAACTAGAGAACATTTGGTTTTAATTGCATGAAGGCACAAAAGATTTAATATTTTCCAATGGTAACAATATTTCTCTATATGTAAGGAATTAAAAAAATTTATACCCATATTTAATTTATATGTATTTAACCACCAATTTAATGTGAAACAAAATTCAATACAACTCGAGAATTGTATATAGGAGTGGGCTAACTCGGGAGCAATCTTCCCTCTCGAGTTACCTTTCTGGCAGGTCCTCTGGCAGCCCACTTTTAAATTTCTGGCCAATCCAGAACTCTGGTCGATTTTCTAAGCATCTGGGTTGGTTTAAAATGGGGAAAACCTTGGGGTAAGATTCTAAAATGCATAGAACTTTGATCCATGCGAAACTAAGACTACCCCTGAAAATCTGGTCGGATTCAAGACCATTTTTTTTCCTGAAAAAATGGATCTGTTTGCTCCCGAGTTAACCTATGCCCTGTATATATAATCATAGGTACTCAACCACCCAATTTAATGTGAAGGTACATTACTTTCCTTAAATCATCATTGCACTTTTTCATTTTTATTATACGATATACAGGTTTATTCATTTTATTGCATTCAATTGCAAATCATGCATATGACCATCTATCCTAAAGTTCTATTCACTTTGTTGTATTAAATTTGAAACGTACACATAACCACTCAAAATTTGAAGTTGTGTATATGACCAGTGAAGATTTATAATTCACTTTATTAGTTAAGGTTAAGGGAATATATTTTTCATTTTCAAATCAAAATCTTTTGACTTCGCATGAGTTCATTTTCAAAATATAAATTTTTATAAAGTTTTTTATGTTTT
>SNQJ01S0048865.1:3403-26294 GCA_010110895.2 Picea sitchensis | reverse complement strand
TTCTTAGTTATTTACCATCTCATTGATGTCTTGTCCGGTCAACCTATAGTGAGTTGGAAACCACAATTGATCTAGGTCCCTCTTTGCTTGAACATACATATGGTGTAGTCCTACCTTGAATAGTGCTATCTCTTTATATGTTTCCACTATCTGTGGTTGAATTTGTGGTGTATCCTTAATGCATTTTCATATTGTCTCCTTGTATACATAGAAGGTGATGTTGTTTTCCATCTGTCTATTCTTGTGAGAGGTATGCCACAATGACACGTATATTGTTGCCAAGTATGGTTTTTGCATACCTTCCAGGAACTGTGTCTCTTTTGGTTCCCTCCAATCAACCAAAGCAATTAATATTAATAACTAATCATAATGGAACTGTGTTCATTTCTCCTGTGCTTCCCTGCAGTCTGTTAAGAATTGATTTACCAGAAAGGTCACCCAGTTCATATGTACCCCTACTACACAGTTCTTTGCTAGTGCTATGAATTATGTTGGCACCTGATATCTGCAACATTTCTTAAGTAATTTGCAAGATATCACCTACATCACAAATATTACTGTATCATCATTGATACTCACGACGTCTAGTATGCGCACTCCTCTCAGTGTCCCATATTTTCCCTTCATTCTTTATGCTAATGTTTTTTACTACATCTTGTCTGTGAAAAATGGTAGAGGGTCTTCCCCTGCTGAGGGAAATCATGCAATCAATTATGTGTTGATCAACATTGCCTTGTCAAACCATAGAAATCCTCCATGGACACAACTTAACAATAACTTGATGCAAATGTTGATCTATGTGCTTCTGTCAAGATGCGAGATATCCAATAGGTTCAGTATTCCTATTCTTTGTAAGCATGTGGTCCATTCTTGTGTCTTGATTGTGATTATAATTCAATCTGGTTTGAATGATGTGCGCAAATAATTCTATGGTGTTAACTCTGGAAACTTCTTCAAATCTTCTAGGTCATGGTTTGAAAATCTCAGGTTTCCTAATACTCCCAACATATATACCTCGACAGTGACCCCAGGTGGAATCACTGGTGTAATAAGGTCATACTTTGCCTCTTTCTATACTTTGACTTGCTTGGCTATAGGATTTATAGGTGGCACATATACTCTGGGAAATTTGATTGGGTCTGATGTATTTGCTCTCGGTGTTTCTTCCTGCATTGGTGTTGATGTTTGTTTATTGTGTGGATTCTTCATTCCTAATGTGGATGCTCCTACATTTGGTGGTTCCATATCTCTATGTACTTCGATCCGGTATGCAACACACTCGGCCCTCTCTTTCGTAAGATTTGTCTCTCTATTCTCTACAAATATTTACACAAAAATAATCCTTTTGCATTACCCTTTGTCTGATTTTATAGCTCACTGCTAGTTGTTTCATACCTCTTTGCACCCAAATTCTCAGTCCCATATGATTGTATTCACATTCAATGTTGTCCGTATTCGGCATTAAATTTGTCTATTTCAACGGATCATGGTCTAGATTTTATAGTATGTCAATATATTCATCACCACTTTTCATTTATGACTACACGCTCCCACCATCTTTCCATTATGTTTTATCTTTAATGATTTACCTATCATCTGTGTAGGTCCTTATCATGGCTCTTCAATTCTCCTTTCTACGCATAGTTCAATTTTCCTTCCTTTCTACAACATTTTCTTATTCATCTTTGACTCTTTGAAGAATGCTCAATTTAGAAATTCAATTCACTTATCTCATCAAATGGTTATTGTGTCTTGTGGCTTGTCTCAAGCTCTTTTATTGATTTTTATTTTCTTTTTCTTTTTCTTTTTCTCTATAATATAATATAATGAAAATACTATGGTACACATACTATGCAGTCGGGCTAGTGCACAGAAGCACGGTCGTCCCTATATAGTTTCAGTTGACTATCGTTCATGAGCCCTTCCATGGTTTCCCCATTCAATTTCTCCAACTGAACAACGCATGCTTTTGTTACAAATCTTATCACATACGGATCCAACTAGTGCATTTGGAACTTCCCAGGTTGTTGCAAAAATTTTCTATCATAGAGCAAAACTAAGTCTCCCATCTATAACTTCTTATGTTTAATATGTTTTTCATGCCATGCCTTTTCGCGCACTTTCTAAACTTGTTGATGAAATCCTACGACAAAATGGTCTTCCTCCAGTTCCACTAACTCAGACAAAATTTTCTCTACTGCTCCAGAATATTTAGGCTCTTCCAACGCAGCAATGCGCAAACTTGTCACAATGAACTCCATGGGAATAACTTCTTCCTAGCCATACACTAATTAGAATGGTGTATGTCATGACAGCTTCTTACATGTAGTCTTATATGTCCATGGTACTACAAGAATCCTCAAATTCTATTCATCTCGATTTACATTACATATCTTCATCAGTGCATGCTCCAGGATCTTGTTAAACTCTTCCACTGTTCTATTTGCTTGAGGATGATAAGGTGTGATCTTGTGGTGATAAATCTGAAATTCGTCTGTCAAAGTAGCAATTTTTCTATTCAAGAAATGTGTTCCCTAATCACTCATAAGGATTCTTGGACATCCAAACCTCGTAACAACATTCTCAAAGAGAAACCGCGTAGAAGTCTCTACGTCGTAATCTCTGATAGGTATTGTTTCATCCCATTGGGTCAAATAATATGTCGCAGTGATAATATATATTTATCCTTACCTTTTTGTTGGTAGGTTGATTGATCCAACGAAATCAATTGTCCATTTATCAAAATCCTGCAACGTAACTTGCAGTACTAAAGGCACCTTGTCTCTTATGGATGGCTTTCCAAATCTCTGACAGACATCAAAGGTCTGACATAACTCCTTAGCTCCTTATGAAGAGTGGGCCACCAAAGTCCTGTGCACAAAATATTTTGAGCCATTGCTTTCCCTGCATAGTGGCATCCTCCAACTCCTTCATGTGCCTCTGATAATATATCATAGGCCTCTCGTGCTCTAGTACATATCGTTGAAGAATACCGTATGCGACTAACTTATACAAATTCCCCACTATGAGATGATAATTTGTTGCCTTGACTACTAACTCTTTCTTCTACGCAGTTGTAAACTCAGGTGGGGCTACTCATGTGCTCAGGAACTATACAATATCTGAAAATTAATCATTGACCATCTATACTACGAATAAGTGCACGTCCAGTATATTGTCATCCAAATTTCCTACATCTTCCCCTGTTAGTATGTGTAACAAATTATCATATTATGAGTTCAATTCCCTTGGTTTCACAATCACTTCAAATTCATACTCCTGAAATAGTAATAGCCATCTACATATATTCCCCCTCAACACTAGATTATTGACTAAGTATCTCAGTGCAGAATGATCCATGTACATCTTAAAATGTGATCCTAGCAGATAATGCCTAAAATTTTGTAGTGCATACACCATTGTCAATCCTTCACGCTCTGTAGTAGTGTAATTATGTTCATTAGTTGACAAATTTATACTGGCAAATGCAATGGCATGGTCCAAACCTCCTTCCCCTAGTTGAATTGGAACTGCACCTAATGTTATAGATGATGCATCTACATGGACATGGAATTCCTTCTTCCTGTAACGCCCCTCATTAGCAACACTTAACAAAATTCTCGGATACCACTTTGTAACATCCCCAGCTTACTACTAAGCAATGTCGCTCCAAAAATCTAGTGCACAGATTCTACATTATAACGTTAATCTGTGGAGAAACACATGAGGTAACGCACACAATCCCATTCTAGATCACACCACATGAATTTTCCTCTTCAAAAACTAGTTATAACAACATAATTAACTCATAATACAACTGCATGCACAATCATTCAAAGCACACAAGTATTATTGTGCGTGTAACCAATCAGAACACATGGTTACTAGTACGTGTGTAACCATTCTAGCGCCACAAGAAAATTTTATTCTCCTTGTGCGCGGACGGCTTCCCTGTGCGTACAGTGACTCCATCATCTTGCACGCATGGATTATTTCCCTGCATGCACGACAATTCTAGTATAGCCTCGAAAACTCATGACCATTATTACAAAGTTAACTAACAAGAATACTCAATAATTGTCATACTTTGCATGTGCGACAACAAATATTGAATAACAACATCATGCTTACATGTATAAACAACATTATACAAAATAACAACAATTAATTATATGCAACATCATATAGGAAATAAACCCATATCAAACATGGATAACTAAGCACACAGTAATTCAGAAAAGCACATAAAGGGCACTTATCTTTTATAAAGAGTCAACAACTGCGCACAGAGCTCATACATTCCTCCCAGCCATAGACTTTTTTTCTCATAAATTTTAGCAATAGGTCACCCCTGAGTTGGGGCTTGAACTCCAATAGGGAAAAAGGATTCCTAAAGACAAATTAAGTTCGAATAATCAGCAGAATTGCTCAGTCCAAGATGCCCATCTCCTGCAACTAGCCTATAGTCTCTCATTCCCCACAAGCCTGTCCCACCCCAGGAAGTGTGCCCCTTCTATGTTCAATGGTCCCTTAACTGCCCCATTTCGCTTATAGGGCTTCAGCAACATGTCGGATAGGAAGTCTCAGAGCCCTGTAACTAATGCCCAGAGCGCCAGGGAAAAATTCCTAGCAAATCTCTCACCTGGAGAGAATGCTCACGAGCCTGACAACCCGCTTCTTTGACAGCAAATCTCCCTCCTGGAGAGAATTATCACGAGCCTGACAACCCACCTCTTCGACAACAAAGACTTTGTTTACTACATGGAAACCCCTTTCCAATATTTTATTTGCAGATAAGGTAATGGTCGTCCCCAACACAGATGGTCCGATCAATGAAGAAAATGAGTGAATTTCTCCCAAAATACACCGAGGTTCAACCATATATTTGCATGGACATAATTGGATACTTTTCACCTTCATATTAGCTTTATCCACTTGGTGACTCATTCCCATCCCTCGGGAATTTAGGATAAAAAAATACCCATAAATTATACTTTTCGAAATACTAATAAAATATTCCCTTGGACTTAAGCCCCCCATGCTTAGCCCCCTTTTCCTTTTTCAGTGGATTTATCCCCTCATCTCTTTTAATCTAATTGTTCTGCACACAACGATGTGATATTATTAATAATTTTAGGGTGATAACATTTTACAAGGATAGGCGCACTGGCCTTTTTGCATCTCGACTCACCAACCCAATAACCACACAGGATCTTTGGCCTCAAATATATATATATAACATGATCATATGTTCACTTCAAGGTAATCCTCGAGTATTTACTCAGGTGCGCACAACATTGTGGAATGTGCGTGCTCCTTATTTAGTAAACAATCCTCACACACTACTCAGGTGCGCACAAAACTGAACCAAAACTTGGTGCCAACGTCTCACCAACCTATATGTACATTTACATTTTCATTTACAATTGGGGTTCAAATTAGGGGTATTACATTTCCCTCCCCCTTATTTATGCATTGTCCTCAATGCATTATATACACTTCTACATACAAAAACTTCAAAATTCTTCAAAAAGATGTGGGTACTCTGCCCGCATAACATCCTCACACTCTCCAGTTGCATCTGTAGGACCGTACCAGGTGAATTAGACCTTTACTAGCCCCATGGCTTGATTTCATAGTTGTTTGATTTTTCGGTCCAATATGCAAATTGATCACACTCGAAAATCTCCTTCTAGCTCTACCTTAATCACATTCCAATCAATGACATGATTAGCATCAAGCACATACTTTTTAAGCAAGGATACATGGAAAACATTATGAATACACAAGGACGCAAGCAGTGCTATCATATATGCGACAGGACCAATCCTCTCTAGGATTTCAAATGGCCTACAATAGCGTGTTTCCAGCTTGGAACAATTTCCCAACTTCAGGGAATTGTGTTTTTCTTTTACTTTCAAGAATAGATGGTCACCCACTTTAAAATATTTGTGGGTTTTTCCTTTATTTGTGCATCTTTTCTGCCTATCTTGGGTAGCCTTTAAATTCTTCCTTATCTTCACCATCTACTCTTCCATTTCCTAGAGCATATGTAGCCCAATCACGAATCTATTTGTTGGGTTATCCCAACTCACTGGTGTGTTGCACTTTCAACCATAAAGTGCCTCAAATGGTCTCATATTTAAAGATGCTTGATAACCATTATTGTAATAAAACTCTACCAATTGTAGGTAGTCTTCCCATTTTTATGGTTTATCCATCACATACATCCTGATCATATCTTCAATCACCTAATTTACCCTCTTTGTTTCTCCATATGACTTGGGGTGATATGTTGTGTGTTCTCCCTTGGGTATGGAAGCAAGCAAAGATCAAGGAAGAAAAGGGAGAATGTGAACTGCGCAGAAGACACGGTGACTGTTATTGGGTCGAAGTGAATAAAAGAGCATAAAATATGGAGTGAAGCCCAAGAAAGAAAGTCATTGGACGAGGAGATCAGGGATGACATATAAGAAATAAAGAAGGATCGTGGATAGGTCAGCAAGCGAAAAAATCCACGGTTGGATGCTTTGGAGCACCGTGTGAGAAGAAAGGAAAGACAAGTTGGTGAAGCCCTGAAAATATGGGTCAAGTTGACCTAGGGTTTTAGACACCTAGGGTTTTGGTATCTAGGGTTTTGGACACCTAGGTTTAGACCTACGGATGTCGGTGAGTGATTGTAATGTATAAATAGAGGTCAAGAGGACCTAGGTCAGGTTGTCATTGGTTGGTATCAATATAGGTTGTCATTGTTTCTAGTGATCGATCTGATTGTTTTGAGAGACTATTGTCCAGATAGAGAGAAGTGTTGAGTGTGAGAGCCTTCTAGTATTGTAAGATCTTCAGCTGGGTGCGAAGATCAACCCTGCAGCTAGGTGCGTAGGGAGGGGAGATAAACAAGGAAGAAGAGAGAAGATCTGTTATCTAAGAGCACATATAAGAACTATATCTTTACTTAAATATAATATACCACGGTTTTGTGGATGTAGCCCTAGAGAGAGGGTGAACCACGTATATTTTGTGTTGTGTGTGATCGATATTCAGTCTCTTTCATTGATATACTGTGATTGCATTACTATGTTAGATCTAATAAGTAGATGTGTGGAGTATATCTAAGTTGATGAGTGATATATGAATGTTGTGTTGTTCTTGTGTTAGATCCACTTGATATTCCCTTTGGTTGTAGACATATTTGTCCTGCAACCCCCTCATAACTGCTTTGGGTGAGACTGCATCTTCTTCGTAGGTGTTTCTGAAAGCGCTAGTAGATAGATCTTGTTGGTGCGCTCTTGGAGTTGAACCCTGGGTCTTCCCCTATGCCAACACATGGTTCTGTTGCCGAGATAGGAATCTTCTTGAGGGAATGTCAAGGTCGTTTCTATCAAAGACAGAGATTCAAAAGTGGATAGAAGATCAAGAAAAGGACTTTGCTGAAGCCCAGAACAAGAACCTTAATCTTAGTTCAAAGGATTGGTTGGAGAAACATAATTTTACCGATATACACGAGATATTCTTTGGAGGAATCCATCAAGATCTATACAAGTGGCTAGCTAGATTAGCAAATACCCAGTTCAAGATCCGATCTAGACCTCCTGTGGTTTGGACGTCGGAGCTGATCAAGAAGGTCAAAAGAGTTGATAACCCCGTATCATGAGCTCTAGATCATTGGTTTGATAGAACCATTGGAGGGTACATCACAGAGTTTGTTGTTGACAGAGTAGAATCATATAGCCAAGCCGAAAGATATTTCTTTAAGGGACCCAGAGGGAAATTTATGCATTTTCTGAAGCTGAGAATCAAGATGCTATTACATGAGAAGAACATCTTGAAGACACAATAGATTGGTTGGATCAAGAAAATATAATGTTCAAAAATTCAGATAGCGACAGTGACACAGAAGCTGGACATACGTGCAGTGGGAGAGTGTTTAGAGAAGTTCACCTTGCGAACCTGTTCAAGCAAAACTACAGAGAGGAGGGATTCTACAATGGAGAAGAGGCAGATCTGATAGACGAAGAACATTCAGAACCCGCTAGGGAAGAGGAAAGAGAAGCTGAAGAGCTTCACCGAAGAGAACCTGAAACCTCAAAAACTGCGCAGACCATCGAAGTATTGTTATCCCTCCTGTTGATTTAGTAGTATTAAGCAACCAGAGTAATCCCAACCACCAGAGTACCCAGAGCACTGTCAATAGTATCCCACCACATATTCAGTCGGGAACCCTAGCAAGATCTATGGAAGATGAGATGAGACTTCCTATTTTTAGGGGAGATGGATCTGAAGATCCTAATCAGCACTGGTTCATGTGTGAAGCCGTATGGAACATTAAAAATGTCACCGATGAAGCTGTCAAGAGAACTCAGTTCAGTACAACTCTTAGAGATCAGGCACTGAGTTGGTACATGAAAATTGTTCAGGGACTTGCACAGCCTAAGCCACTGAATTAGATTAAGAATGCACTGATTGTAGAGTTCAAGAAACCTAATTCGGAGTCACAATGTATTACAGAATTGAAGGAGATCAAGAAGAAGGTAGTTGAACCTGTTTGGGAATTTGATCAGAGATTCAAGACCTTAACAAGTCAATTGACTTTTCAGATCCCAGATGAACAGAACAAAGAATGGCTCATTATTTCCCTTCTACCACACATATGGGTTCCTCTGATGCAACAAAATATTTCTTCACAGTCTGAGGCATTGGAGATCGCCATGAAGCTAGAATCAACCCCTATGGGAGAATCCATCTCAAGTATGAGTCAGATCTTGAATCAGCTAACTAGTTTGTCTCTGTAGGTCAAAGATATGAAGAGAGACAAGGGAAAAGATAAAAGAGAAGATATATGGCATGTCAGATGCAGATCGGAAGGCCATGACAAGGAACATTGTCCCCTATTCAATGAATACTTGGCTTCTGGAGCTCCGAGCCCATTGAATCAAGTCACCTTACCTTGGTGAGAAGTATGCAGAAATAGACACCGCCCTGGTGAGTGATACTACATGAAAACGTATGTTCAGACACCTACAAACTTGTATTGTTTTGTAATTTCATAGGACATGATGATAGGGATTGTAGGGCTTACGATCTCATGCATGAAAGTTCGAGAGACATGTATAAGATTCAAGGTGAAGTAGAGCAAGAAGGAAACACTACGCAGTATAACTCTCCTGGGAGAGGAAACTTCAATCCTCGCGGGGGATTAAGAGGAAGAGGAGGAGGAGGAGGAATGGGTCGAGGCCAAGGACAGATCATCTATTATAACTGCGCACAACTAGGACACCTCGCAAGGGATTTCCAGAACCCTTGTACTACTTGCAGCTATTGCAACTCGTTTGAACATGTTATAGAATATTGTTCTGCATTGCTAGCTAAGCTTCAAGAAAGACGAGGACCTCAAAAGAACCTGCAAGTGCAACTGATATATGTTGAACCTCACGGAGAAGACCCTAGATTCGTTGTTATAACAAGAGGAGGCGCTATTACGAGAGATGACAGAATGACGCAAGGGAATATTACAGAAGACTTAGGAATCAGGAAATCTACAGAGAAGACCCTATCTTTTGATGCAAAGAAAGAAAGACAGACATTTGAGGAAGCAAGAAATGAATTCAGAGGAGACCAAGGTTCCTCATCAAAGACAATATCGGAAGTGAGAGAATATGGAATGCCTCTGGCATTTGACCAGTCTACGTCACCAAAAGAAGGAAAAGAGGTAAGCAAGCTCATGGAATTTCTATATACCTGTATCAAGTTAGTTCAGGACGAAAGCATTGTACAAGAATTACAAAATCTAATCAGACAATATGAGCTAGGAAAGATAGACCCCTTACTGAATAGGGAAGTACACTAAATTGGTAAGAAGAGAAGGAGAAATAAGGAATTACATTTGAATGCTCAAATAGGAGAGTATAAGACAGATTATGTGGTCCTCGACTTAGGGTCGGAGGTCAATGTCATGACGAAGCAAACCTTTGCATTGATGGGAAAGCCGAAGTTGATCTATTCCCCTATCAGGCTTAGAATGGCTAATCAGCAAGTTGTAAGCCCTTTTGGAAAATTAGAASATGTCCCTGTGGMCATTGATGGAGTGAGAACATTTKCAKATTTTGAGGTAATTGAGATTGTTGATGACAGTTGTCCTTACCCCGCATTTCTAGGAATTGATTGGGCCTTCAATAACTCTAYTGTTGTTGATTTAAAGAAGAGATGTATGACTTTTGAAAAGGATGGTCTTAGGGTCATCACACCTTTATATCCAGATGAAGGTCAGTGGTACACAGAACCTATCAGAGAAGAAKACCACGCATATGCACTGGAAAATATATATAAGCTAACAGCCAGACAATAGGACTACATTAATCCCACAACCAATGGAAACTTAAGCTGGTGAAGTGATATCGCATGTTCATCAGACTCAAAATAATCAYTGGAGAACTGGAACAATAAGATGKATGAAGTATCTACAAGAAGATGTGCTAGATTAACYAGAGAAGTTCGTTGGATCGGCACAAYAKTAAGTAACTTACCCACCTTTGATGGTCTAAATCTGTTAGAAGCCTTCCTATCAGACTTTGAAGCAAGTTTACCAACACAACAGARGTTGTTGGCCATGGATAAGGCCTTGAAATCCACACCAKCAAGATGGTGGGGGATGCACAAAAGTAATATCACARACTAGACACAATGTCGCACTTTGATGACAGCAAGGTTCTCAACACAAGTAGAAGGCTAYGAAGTTYRCTACATAGGTYGAAGTTGCCCAAAGGACCATGTGCGAAGCTGTGAGGTATCCTGGAGAATCATTCCTCAAGAGCAGTGGGTACACAAATTCATCAACACGTTGGACACGACACCTATCAACTGGTACCTTCAAGCAGAAYTGYGTCTCATCACTACAGATTGGCAAGGTATGACTCATAATTTTGTAACCACCTTCTTATTTGAAAGTCAATATCCATCAGTAGATCAAGCATTATAGATTGTGAGACARAAAGTATTCGAGGAGGTATCTAGCCTTCCCTTAGAAAAGGCAGAGGACGAATGGACTGCGCCTCTCYAGAAATTGCAAGGTTGTTACAGCATCAATGTCGATGAAGACGATGATCCAAGGAAGGTGAACATCGCAGAAACAGAGGGCCAAAGAGATGTGGAAGGACCAGGAGTGGAKCTKCCATTCATTGGACAGCYAATCAAGATTAAKAAAGTCAATATTGGAACAGAGCAGACACCAAAGTTTGCAAACATTGGAGATTATTGGGATGYTGCTACCATTGATAAAATTACAGAGTTAYTGCATGAATATCAGGACTTGTTTCCTACCAAGTTCATTGATATGAAGGGCATTAAAGGGCATATGGGAGAGATGAGGATCCCTTTGAAKCCAGATGCTAGACCATTCAAACAGAGACCTTACAGACTAAACCCTAAATATAAGGAGAAAGTGAAAATTGAGCTTAACAGAATGTTGGAAGAAGGAATTATAGAACCTGTCGAAGAGTCGGAGTGGATAAGCCCTATGGTGGTACAAGACAAGAAAACARGAGAAATCAGGATATGYGTAGATCTCARGAAGCTGAATGATGCTTGTTTGCATGACCCCTTCCCTACACCATTCACTGATGAAGTGTTAGATAATGTGGAAGGCCAGGAAGTATATTCTTTTACAGATGGATTTTCAAGATACCATCARATCCGGATTKCCAAGGAAGACCACCACAAGACCACATTTGAAACAGAAWTGGGATCCTACCAATATACAGTGATGCCATTCGGATTGAAGAATGCACCAGCSATTGTTTCTAGGGTGGTGGTCGAAGTGTTCAAAKATTTTTTGCATAAATTTCTAGAAGCATATTTCGATGACTGGACTGTGTTTAGTTTGTTGAAAAAACACATTGAATGTCTAAGGCTAATGTTGGATAAATGCAGGCAGTGTCAAATTTCTTTGAATCTAAAGAAGTGCATCTTCTTCTCTCCATTTGGAGTTCTATTAGGTCATATTGTATGTAAGCAAGGATTGTTGGTGGATCCATCCAAGATCGCCATCATAGTTGATCTACCCCCTCCGACTTCAGTTAAACAACTACGCATTGCATTGGGACACATAGGATATTACAGGAATTTCATCAAGGGATAAGCTCAGATTACAGCACCCATGGAGAAATTGTTGAAGAAGTATTGTCAATTTAGTTGGACAGAGGCATGCCAGCAAAGCTTCGACACACTGAAACAGAAAATGGTTACTGCGCCCATCCTAGTATTTCCAGATTGGACCAAGGAGTTTCATGTGCATGTCTATGTGTCTTCCATTGCTTTAGGAGTTGTGTTAGCACAGCCGGGAGAAGGAGATATTGACCACCTGTTATCCTTTGCTAGTAGGAAACTATCAACTGTTGAGATCAAGTACACCACCACTGAGCGAGAAGGATTGGCCATGGTGTATGCATTGTAGAAGTTTCATCACTACTTGTTGGGAGGACACTTTAAAATGTTTACTAATCAATCCGCACTAAAATACCTAGTCAACAAGCCAGTGTTGGGGGGAAGAATATGCATATGGCTACTGCTATTTCAAGAATATGATTTTGAGATCATAGTAAATCCAGGGAGAATGAACAAAGGTCTTGACCACTTGTCGAGGTTGGAACATGGTGAAGAGCCGACCAGTTTAGAGGATGCATTGTCGGATGCACAGCTACTGGAAATTAGAAAGATCGATGACCACTTCACAGAGATAGTCTAGTTCCTATCAACAGGAATGGAACCTAGTGAGTATACAATTCCCTAGAAGAAACATCTAGTAGTGCACGTTGCAGACTTCTCACTTATAGTCGGACATCTATACAAGATGGGACCTGATGAGATATTGAGAAGGTGTGTTATGGAGGAAGAGAAACCACTGATCCTTGCCGAAGCTCATGAAGGCATCATAGGAGGAAATTATGCAGGAAAAGTAACTGCGCAGAATGTTCTTAGAGATGGACTTTGGTGGCCTACTTTACACATAGATGCTAAAGAATATTCCAAAGCCTGCGATGTGTGCCAAAGAGTTGGAAAACCATCCCGAAGAGATGAAATTCCATTAGCACCACAACTGACCCTACAAGCATTTGAGAAATGGGCCATTGACTTTATTGGACCTATAAATCCACCAGGAAAGCGTACAGGAGCAAGGTACATAATTACAGCAACATAATACTTGACTAGATGGGCCGAAGCAAGAGAAATCAAGGACTGTAGTGCAACTACAGTTGCGCACTTCATATTTGATGACATTGTAACCAGGTTTGGATGCAAAAATATCCTTATGAGTGATCAAGGAACACATTTCATCAATAAGACAGTTAAAGCCTTGACTGAAGAATTTGCAATCCACCATCAGAAGAGCACATCGTACCATCCACAAACAAATGGGATAGTTGAAGCATTCAACAAGATCTTGGAGACATCACTCACGAAGATTTGTAGTGTGAACATGGATGATTGAGACTTAAGAGTACCAGCAATATTATGGGCCTATAGGACCACATGCAAGAAGATGACAATGCAGACCCCTTTTAAGTTAGTATATGGTCTTGAAGTTGTTGTTCCAATGGAATATCTGGTACCAAGCCTAAGAATTGTTTCCTTTACATATATGGATGAACCTGGTGTTGTTCAAGAGAGGCTTTCACAGTTGGTTGAATTGGAAGAAGACAGATTCATTGCAAGATTCCATCAGCAGGTTCAGAAGGAAACAGAGAAGGCCTATCATGACAGGCACATCAAGAAGAAGTCATTTGGACAAGGTGATCTAGTACTGGTATATGACAGTAAGTTCATCAAACATCATAGGAAGTTCATAACACATTGGCTAGGGCCATACGAGATCGTTTATGTTACAGAGGGAGGAGTTGTGCAATTGAAGACTCTGAATGGGGAATGGAAGGATGGATTAGTGAATGGGAGCCGGCTGAAGTTGTCCTATGACAACCAGTTTCCTCGCAGCTCTCAGTAGAAGCATAAAGAAAAGGGTCTAGGTACCAGGTGCAATTGAAACTAGGTACCAAACACAAAAAAGATAGTCTTCACAAGGGATGGAGAGGAGTAAAAGAGCGGAACGCAGAGGCTGCACTGCGCAGCCTGGAGCCGAAGTAAAACAGGAAGCTCAAATATGAAGTGTCTTGGGAAGAGTCACAGGTGAGTGTTGGGGTCATGTTGGCCCTTGGGTATGGAAGCAAGCGAAGATCAAGGAAGAAAAGGGAGAATATGAACTGCGTGGAAGACACAGTGACTGTTATTGGGTCGAAGTGAACAAAAGAGCATAAAATATGGAGCGAAGCCCGAGAAAGAAAGTGGTTGGATGAGGAGATTGGGGATGACAGATAAGAAATAAAGAAGGATTGTGGATAGGTCAGAAAGCGTAAAAATCCACCGTTGGATGCTTTGGAGCACCACGCGAGAAGAAAGGAAAGACAGGTTGGTGAAGCCCTGAAAATATGGGTCAAGTTGACCTAGTGTTTTAGACACCTAGGGTTTTGGTATCTAGGGTTTTGGACACCTAGGTTTTGATCTAAGGATGTCGGTGAGTGACTGTAATGTATAAATAGAGGTCAAGAGGACCTAGGTCGAGTTTTCGTTGGTTGGTATAAAGATAGGTTTTCATTGTTGCTAGTGATCGATCTGATTGTTGCAAGAGACTATTGTCAAGAGAGAGAGAAGTGTTGAGTGTGAGAGCCTTCTGGTATTGTAATATCTTTAGTTGGGTGCAAAGATCAACCCTGCAGCTGGGTGCACAGGGAGGGGAAATAAACGAAGAAGAAGAGAGAAGATCTGCTAGCTAAGAGAACAGATAAGAACTATATGCTTTACTTAAATATAATATAGCACAGTTATGTGGATGTATCCATATAGAGAGGGTGAACCACGTATATTTTTTGTTGTGTGTGATTGATATTCTGTCTATGTCATTGATATACTGTGATTGCATTATTGTATTATATCTGATAAGTAAATGTGTAGAGTAGATCTAAGTTGATGAGTGATATATGAATGTTGTGATGTTCTTATGTTAGATTCACTTGATATTCCCTTTGGTTTTAGACATCTTTTTCCTGCAACCCCCTCATAACTGCTTTGTAGGTGTTGTTGAAAGGGCCAGTGGTTAGGGCTTGTTGGTGCGCTCTTGGAGCTGAACCCTGGGTCTACCCCTGTGCCAACATTGTGCTAAAGTTTAGATTTGTCCCAAATATTTTGAATAAACCTTTCCAAAAATTTGAGCTGAACTTGGGATCTATGTTAGACATAATTGTCTTAGGTACACCATGCATCATAGAAAATTATCTCATGTATATATCAGCAATGTTGGTTTCCTTGTGAGTTGACTTCACTAGAATAAAATCGACAGATTTAGTAGCCTTGTCCACCACTACCATAATAGAATCATGTTGCTTAGCAGTCCTAGGCAGCTTAGTAATGAAATCCATGGTTACAGCTTCCCATTTCCACTCAGGAATGGGTAAATTTTGTATCAAACTAGCTGGGTGTCTATGCTCATCCCTTACCTTTTTACATTCAAGGCATCTAGCAATAAAATCAGTAACCTCATTTTTCATGCCTAGCTAATAGTGTTGTTTTTTGACCACTGCAATTATCTTTTAGTAAGCTGGGTGCCCAGCATAAGGAACTTTATGCATCTTTGACAATAATAGTTTTTTCAACTCCTGATCATTTGGCACATAAAATTTGCACCTATACATGAGGATTCTATCCTCTTTTAGCTCATATCCTTCAAATTTTTGTTGCAATTTACCTTGATGTAAATTTTCCTTTATGTCCACATAGCATTGATATGATTTGGCAACCTCTAAAATGTTGTACTCATATATGATTTGCACATTCTAATGGTTGTAGCATGCATCTAATGCACCCTCCTGTTGAATGCGTCAGCGACTTTGTTCTCTTTTCCTTTGATATGATTGATATCAAAGTCATACTCACTGAGGAATTCCATCCATTTTCTTTTTATGGCATTTAAACTTGGTTATCCAAACAAATATTTTAGACCATTGTGGTCTATCCTCAACTTGAATTTTTTTCCCATGCGGTAGTGCCTCCACGTCTTCAAGGCATGCACTATGGCTACCAATTCCAAATCATGAGTAGCATAGTGTCTTTCATGTTCTTTTAATTTCCTTGATTAGTAGCACACCACATGCCCATTCTAACTAAGGACTCCATCGATCCCTTCCTTGCATGCATCTGTGCACACAACAAAGTCTTCATTAGGATCATCAATTCTCAAAATTGGTGCATTTGTCAACAAACTCTTCAAGTGTTGAAAACTCCTTACACAATATGGAGTCCATTCAAATCACACACCTTTCTTTGCAAGGATGTAATTGGGTATGCAATATTTGAGAAGCCCTCAATGAATCTTTTGTAGTAACCTACAAGTCCCATGAAGGACCTCACCTCAGATACATTTCTTGGTGTTGGTCATTCTTTAATGGCCCTTATCTTTTCTGGATCCATTGTTATTCCTTCTTCTGAAATGATGTCCCGAGTAATGGATCTTCCTTTGGTAAAATGAGCACTTTCTCAACTTTGCATAAAGTTGATGCTCCCTCAATATTTGTAGCACCATCCTTAAGTGTTTCTCTTTCTCTTCTTCAAATTTGGAGTAAATAAGGATGTCATCCAAAAATACAATGACAAACTTATCTAAGTAATTTCTGAAAATTCCATTCATTAAACACATAAAGACAGCTGGTGCATTTGACAATCCAAATGGCACCACGGTGAACTCATAATGTCCATACCTCGTTCTAAAACCAGTCGTGTTGATGTCTTCTTCTTTAATTATCACTTGGTGATATCCTTATTTGAGATCAATCTTTGAAAATATCTGTGCACCCCTCAGCTCATCAAAGAGGTCATCTATCCTTGGAAAATGATACTTTTTCTTTAATTTTACTTTGTTCAACTACCTGAAGTCAATACAAAGCCTCAATGCACCATCCTTCTTCTTCACAAACAATATTGGGGCACCCCAAGGTGACACACTTGGGTGTATACACCCCTTGTTCAGAAGCTCTTCAAGTTGCATTTGCAATTCCTTCATCTCTGGTGTACTCATATATAAGGGATCTTGGATACAGGGGTTGTTCCAGGCATCAAATTTATAGATAAATCAATATCTCTTTTCGGGTGGCAACCCTGGTATTTCTTTAAAGACATCTTCAAAATATTTTAGTACTGCACAGTCTTCAACATTTGACACTTTATCCTTAGGTGCCTCTTCCATGTATGTTGCTAATACTTGACATCCTTTCCTATAGATTTTCTTCAATTGCAAGGATGAAACTTCTCTAATAGTTAAATCTCTTGGGATGCCTTGAACTGATCTTAAGTTGTCTTCCTCATCCAAGCAAGTAAATGTCTTATTGTAACAGTCTAGAACAACATGATGTTGGTCCAACCAATTCATACCAATGAGGTCATCATAATATCCGAAAGGTGTGCTATTAAAATCATATTTTGTGCTCATCCCATTCATATCCATTGGACATGCCTTAACCATCTCATTAATTTTCCTTTTTTTCCTCGTAGCTAACTGCACCAACCAAGGTTTTCCAATCTTGCTTCTTGGAAATTGGAATCTTTCCACCATATTAGGATATAGATAATTATGACTAGCTCATGAATAAATTAAAATAGAAATGGGTTGGTCATTAATCTTACCTTCCACTTCAATCATGTGCGACTGAAACTCAACTTGCTTGTTATCCAGGGTTGTGTAGATCCTAGGTACATTTCTGCCCATGTCCTCAACTGTATCATCTTGTTGTACATTGTGAACAGACCTCACTTTCTCACCTCTGTGAGGGAAATATCTATACATGTGGTCTCCCCCACAACCCCAACATTGAATAGGTGGTTGCCTTGGTATTTATCCCATTGTCTCAGTCATTCTGGGCTCCTTGGGAGTTGGTTTTCCTTGAGAAGTATTTCTAAAAAATGGGGGCTTAATCCCCTTCTCCCTCTATTCCATATTGCTTTTCTTCTTATCTTCCTAAGTCTTTTGGAAATTTGGTCTTCCCCTTTGTTGATCATAGAGACATTTAGCTTTCCTTATGGTTTCCTCCAAAGTCTTGGTGTCATCATATTGTATATTTTCACTGATAAATGATGGCAGCCCACTCAGGTACCTATGAATATTAACTTTCTCATCCTTGATGAATGCAACATATTTCAGCATCTCTAAGAATATTCTTTCATACTCATTTATTGTCATACTCCCAAGCTTGAGTTCAAAGAACTCCTTCATTTTCTTTTCATAGTATCACTTGGTTAAGTATTTCTTTTGAAAATGTATTTTAAACTCTCTCCAAGTAAACTTCATATAATCAATGTGTTGCACTTGCATGAACTAATCCCACCACATTGATGTGTTTCCCTTTAGTTGATATATGGTAATTATCCCTTCTTCCTGTACAAAGTAATTATGTAGTTGGAAGTACTTCCTCACGCCCATCAGCCAGGTCTCTGCATCTTCATCCTTCTTGTTCTCATCGTCAAAGGTAGGAGTCTTGAGCTTATTCATTTCCCCCTATAGCTCATCCAGCCCAATCCTTCTCTTATGATTTCTTAAAAGAGATGGATGGACTTGAGCTACTGTGTGTTTTCCTAAACAAATGTTTTGGTGAGTGGTGATGATTCCTAACAACACTTCTTGTTTCTCTTCTTTTACCATGAGACCTGTGACTCCTTGACTTGCTTGACTCTGTCTCCTTATCCATTTTATTTTCTATTATGTCCAAGCTTTGCATCAACTTAATATTGAAGCCATCTTACTGCTCCTTGGCTTTCATAAGCCTCTCCTTATCATATTTATAGCGTTGGACATCTTTTTGCAGTCCCTTTATGGTTTCTACCAAGTTTATGTGCTCCTCCTTGGATTTTATACTATCAGTACCCATATTGATATACAAACCCTCAAATCCATCATCACAGTTGTAAGGTATCTGCGCATCTTCCATGCCTTTGAATCTCCACATTCATTCTATCCTGATCTAATCATTGTCAATTCTACAAAATGTGCAGGCAATAAGATTTGTCAGACGAATTCATGCGACAACTTCATGAAAACTCTACACCATTTTGTAGGAATCTTTTCTTCTGATTTCTTGGATGATTTTAACGTCCCAATTCAAAATTTCTGGGTGAATAATTGGACTCTTATGTCCAAAACTTTCCCAACGACTACTCCCTTGCACAATTCTGAGTCTTGCGCAGTAAATTATGGTCATTGGGAATTCACCCAAATACCCTTTTACTCTTTCTTTCTTCCTTCTAAAGCTCGTGCGCGCACTAGTATTCAAAGCGTACCAATGTGCAATGTCAATATTTAAAATATACACTGTGTATCAATATTATCCATGAACCACCAGTTTTTCTTCGTCCAGCCCCAATTTTTAGTGCGCCCACCTCCGCACCATAGTTTTCTACACATTTCCAGTGTCGTGCCCTGCAATGTCAAAATTTAGTGTGCACAGTTGTGCATTCTTATTTTCTATGCACCATGGTCATGTTGTAATTCCAAACTTGACCACTTACCAATTTGAATTTTTACCTTAAGTATATACTCACCCATGTAGGCTAAGTGTTGAAACTGGAGCTCTGATACCAATCTGTAACGTCCTCCGCTACCAACACTTAACAAAATTCTTTGATACCACTTTGTAACATCCCCAACTTACTGTTGAGCGATGTCGCTCCAAAAATATAGTGCGCAAATTCTACACTATAATGTTAATATGTGTAGAAACATGTGAGGTAACGTGCATGGTCCTAAGTTGGATCCCACCACACAAATTCTCCTCTTCAAACACTAGTTATAACAGTGGAATTAACTCATAGTACAATTGTGTGCAAAATCATTCAGAGCACACAGTATTATCGCACGTGACCACTCTGAACACATGGTTACTACTATGTGCGCAACCATTCTGGTGTTGCACGCAAATTTTGTTCTTCTTGTGCATAGACTGGTTCCACATGTGCACAACGACTCCAGCCTCTTATGTGCACAACAATTCTAGCCTCACCTTGGAAACTCATGACCATTGTTCCAAAGTTAACTAACATGAATACTTAATAACTTTCATACTCTGCATGTGCGAYGACAAATATTAAATAAAGACATCACACTTACACGTACAAACAACATTATACATAATAACAACAATTAATTATATGCAACGTCATACGAGAAATAAATGTTAATTTTTTAGCTATTATTAGGTTTCTTTTCAATTTACTAGATAACAATAGCATAGGTGTCAGTGTTTCATGGAAACCTGCATAGGATACCTAGCTAAAGCATACACAAACAAAGCTTATCAAGAAAAGGAAGAGAGATACAATATCAAGAATGAGAATCAATGTATATTATGATCTATTCAATGAGTGAGTGATCTTCACTCATATAGGAAATGACATCCTATAATTAGGAATGCATGCATAATAGTGATGGTCTAAGATTAGAAAGAATAAAATAGAACTAGTCAGTTAACTCCCACTGAACTAGTGTGTCGAAAATAGAAATTTCTCCAGCACCCCCCATGAACATCACTATGGAGTAAAAAATGAATCCCGACTACTAGGCCATATTAGGTACTCATGTACAATGCAACTAATGAACACTGAATAAAAATGAGGAAAGAGGGAAAACCACATGGGAACAAAACCCCCCCTCAAAAGACAATGTATCAAAAGAAGAGAAGGCAGCTGCTAGGAAACTGTGTTCTTCACTACAAGACAATCCCGCAAAGTCTAAAACTTATGCTCAGTTAATGTCTTGGTGAATATGTCAGCAGTTTGTTCAGAGAAAGGACAGTACTGCAAATCGATGATCCTATCATGTACTAAATCTCTGATGAAATGCATGTGGACCTCAATGTGTTTGGTTCGATGTCGTTGTACTGGATCTCTACAAAATCTCAATGTACTCTGATTGTCACACCATATGATAGTCAGACAATGAAACTGGACACCAAGCTCGGTAAGTAAGTGTTGAAGCCAAAGTGTTTGAATGACACAGTTGACTACTCCTTTGTACTCGGCCTCTACGGAAGATAAAGCAATGGTGGATTGATTCTTACTTGACCAACAAATTGGGCCTGGCCCCAAACTGAGAGTGTACCCGGATGTGCACTTGCGATCTGTGCTATCACCATCCCAATCTAAATCTATGAAGCCTATGAGATCTAATGCACAACCAGTTGCATAGTGAATCTCATAACTCATGGTGCCCTAAACATATCTGAGGATGCGACTGGCATCCTTCTAGTGTAGATCATGGGGTTCTTGCATGTATCTGGAAACTACTCCTACCACGTATGAGATATCTGGACGGGTGTGGGTGAGATACAGAAGACGCCCCACCAACTGTCGATACAAAGTGTTTTCCACTAATGGTATATCCCCTCCATCCTCAAGTTTGATCCTAGATAAGAAAGGTGTAGGTACAGACTTACAGTCTGTCATGTGGAATATATCCAGAAGATCCCTGACATACTTATCCTGAGAAATTTTGATGTTGAAAGCATCCTGACTGATCTCAAGACCAAGAAAGAAGTGTAGTGGACCCATGTTCATCATAGAGAACATGTCATGCAAAATATATTTGACCAAAGTAATGGTTGAAGCAGAGCTACCAGTGATCAAAAGATCATCAACATAGAGTACTAATATCATCACAGAGTCAGTAGTCCTCAACATGTAAACATTGGAATCAAATTTACATCTAACAAAATCATGTGAAAGCAAGTAATAATCCATCTTTGCATGCCATGCTCTAGGTTCTTGTTTGAGTCCATAGAGAGACTTCTTCAATCTGCATACTAAAGATGAGTTATGAATGAACCCATGTGGTTGCTCCATGTAGATCTCCTCTAAAAGGTCACCATGAAGAAAAGCATTCTTCACATCCATCTCGTGAGCTTCCCATCCTTTGGTTGTTGCAATGGCTAGAGCCAAGTGAATGGAGTCCATCTTTGCTACAAGAGAAAAGTTCTCATCATAATCTATCCCATGAATCTGTTGAAATCCTTTTGCAAGTAATTTGGCCTTGTACCTGATCACCTAACCATCTGGTTCTCTCTTGGTCCTGTAGACCCATTTGCATCTAAAAAGTTTCCTCCCTGGTGGAAGTGGAATCAGTTCCCAAGTCTGATTCTCTAGGAGAGAGTCATGCTCCTCCTACATGGCTTCTTCCCATAGTGGATTTCTAACAGCCTTACTATAGGTATGTGGATCAGAATATTGAACCATATAGAAATGCATGGGCATCGCTAGTTCAAAAGTTGAAAGTACATGAGAAGGATCCACATGCTGAGATCGAGTCCTCCACGAATCCAATGGATCCCCTGCAAGGTTGCGTGTTTCTTGAAGTGTGGACTGTGCCCACTTAGGAATTTGCTGAAGCTCCAACATTATCTCCTCATTTGGTTGTACTACCTGCTCATTTGCATCTACAGAATCCTCTGAATATGTGTCTGAATATGTAGCATCTGAGTGTGTGGAATAATCATATTTGATGTCTGGAATTGATGGAAGCACAAGAGTCTTTGCATGTTGCACTAGAGGTGCATGCAAAGGACTCTCCTCAAACTGAACAGTTCACTCAATGATGAGTCGGTTTGTAAAGGGATCAATCAATTTGTACCCCTTCACATCATCTAGATATCCCACAAAGATGTAAAGTGTGCTCTCTGGATCTAAGGCTTTCCTCTTTTCAGAAGGAATATGGGCCCATGCTCTAGATCCAAATATGCGGAAGTGTGTGACATATGGTTTGTCACCTGTCCAAGCCTCAAAAGGTGTCTTATCCTCAACATATCTATGAGGTGAT
>SNQJ01S0048864.1:20194-38566 GCA_010110895.2 Picea sitchensis | reverse complement strand
CGACCAGGTCTTTGATAACTCCTAGACACTGAACTTTTATGGAGTCAAAGGAATAGAGGTCATGATAGGCTCAGGTGACTTCTAGTCCTAACTCTTCCATGACCGTTTTGGGCATGAGGTTATGAGAAGCCCCCGAATCCATCAAGCAATTGTGCAGTACCTTGTCATGTATGTTCAAGGAAGTGTAGAAGGGAGCGGATGAGTCATTCCTATCTTCTACCATAGGACCTAGAATCACTACAGGCTTTTCATCTTGCAAATTGATGGAGTCTATGGGAAGGCTTGAGACCTCAGACTGTAAAATTTCAGAGAAGTGTTTCTTGAACCCTTCATGTTTAATCAATTCTGTCAGGGGCACAGGGATTTTGATTTTTTGAATTTCATGCTCGAAATTAAAAGAAGATGAGAGCTTTGGGATTTCTCTTATTTCAGGAGCATGACTCTGGATAATGTGAGAGAGGGGTTGGGTCTTCTTACCTCTATGACTGTCTATTGCTTCATTAGCAGGCTTCTTTGTTCTAGTGGACCACTCAGGAACGACAGGCACTCTAGTCTTTTTCTTGGACCGCAGATCATACCTGCCTTGGCTGCCACTAGTCTTGTCTCCCTTACTCAGTTCATTTAGCTGACTGTCCATGAGAGACTCCTCATATGTTTATTGGGTGAGATGAGGAAAAGGAGGAGTGTCCCCAAAGCAATGGATTTCAGGATCAAGCTCATCTGTCTCCCCTTTTTCTCCTTCGGCCACAAAATTATTTTGAAAAGGGGCCTGAATCTTCTGGTCTTCTTTGTCTCTTCCTTTCTCCCTTTGCATAGTTGGGGAAGCAATATTGTTGGGCCTTCTGAAACCTCCCCCCTTTTCGGCGTTTTGGGGGCCTTTGTATGCTTGCCTCCCTTCCACCCTCATTCTTTCCATCTCTTCAGGCAGAGATTTCACCATCCTGGTCAGTTCATCCATTTGAGGGTGGGGCACCGATGGGTCAGAAGTCGAGGCTTCCGACCTTCCCTTTCTCCTGTTTGCATCGACCTTGTTTCTCAGTCTGTCAATACATTAGATTCCACTTCTATGGCCGCATATTTCATTTGAGCCAAGGTGGTGGCTCTTCTTTCTCTCAATAACAGGCAGAAATCGGGGCCAAACGCACTAGCATAAGAAATTTTGGCCGAGGCTTCTGAAGGCTTTATTTCGGCAGGGATTTTATTATACATCTTATTGAATATTTTGGAGAAGTCGGAGACAGAATCTCCATCCATCTTCTTCAAAGACCCAAACTATGTCATGTAATACATGAAATCCTTCCTATCTCCCCACTGCCTCAGGAAAGAACTATCTAGAAATTCAATCCCAGCAATAGATCCTGGAGCCAATCCTCTAAACCACTTCCTCACATCGCCATCCAGGCTCTGGATGAAGAATCTCATCCAGACATCTTCATTTTCAATGTTGAGGTTGTCTTCGTAACTGTAGAAAGAAGCCAGGTGCTCTTCCGCAGTTACGTCCCCTTCCCCGGTGAACTTGGGCATGTATTTCAAGTAATCTCTAGCAGGGAGAGCATTAATAGGATGGGGTATAACTAAGGGAGAATATCTGGTAGTGACTATGGTGTCCATTCTATTCAGTGGGGGATTAGAACCAGCCATAGGAATATTAGGTGGAGGAGAACTGGGAGGAGAAGGAGTTCGCGAAGGGGCTACTGGGAATGAGTCCCGAAGTGGAGTGGGAAACAAGAGGGGATTTAAGGAGAAGGATAACGAGCTCAAGTCAGCAGATGCTTCTCTTTGCACAGGAGTAGTAAAGATAGGAGTGGGGAAATCTTCTGTGGTCCCGAGTCTATGCCAAGGTACAGTTTCAGGGGAGAGGGGAGTGACAAGGTCCTGTCCCTTCGGTCCCAGACCAAGAGAGGAAAACTCAACAGGAACACTCCCGAAATTTAGGAAATGGGAAACTTCATAAACAGGTCTGTCAACAAACTGAGGAGGAGAAAAAGGAGTTCCCATAGGAGGATATGGTGGATTACCTGGTTCGGTGGTGGACGCTTCTTCTTCAAAGGCCTTTCCCTTTCTGAGCACCACTTCTGGATCTATTTCAGGCATAGCTAGAGGCAATTGTGGATGAGACCGCGTATGCCTGCCTTTGAAAACCACAATTAATACGGCAGGTTCGACTCAGTTGGGTCGTCACAATGGAGTCACCAGGTGCACCACAACAATCTTAATAATTATTATATCTGATGCACTTTCAGAATCATTTAATCGTTGTCGTTCAATCCCGGGGGAAATATTCAACTTCGTCCCCGACAACGACGCCAGAAATGTTAGCGTCAGAAGTCACTCCTGGATTACTTGCAAGAGCAGAGCCTAACACCCATCAGTTTTATGTCACGATTTAATAAATGGGGGTGATCAAATGGGTGAAAACTCAAGAAGATAAAACTTTGACTCAGGAGACCGGGCATGGTATGTATGTAGCAAGGGAGGTCTTGATCCAACTTCTGTCAGTGAATTGATTAAAGGGTGGTAGATGGAAGACTTGTGAGAAAGGTGAGCAAGACTGCCTCGGGAGACAAGTCTTCGGAAGCTTGAGGATGAAAAACTCGGAAGCCAAGATCCTCTTGGTCCAGAGTTTCAGAGAGCTGAGGGGTGACTCGACTGAATCCTTCAATTCCAAGTCATTTCAACGTTGAGAACATCACAAGAACCGATTAGAAACAAGGTGACTATTACAGTGATCCAACCTACATCATCCTATAACAGCCATAACTCGACTGGATCCTCCAATTATGATTTGTTCTAACACAATAAACAAAGAAATGGAAGGGAAGCTGACATCCATAAAGTAAGAAATCTCAAATGCCTTATACATTAACCAGAGCGACCAACACTTCATCAAAACCTTACAATCTGGAGCTATGCTCAGCCATCGATGCTTACAAAATACAAAGACTGAGTCTATATACTCAGGAAAATTCACCTCACAGAGGCGTGCTCAGTCATCCAAGGCTTGGTGTCCCTTTCAGTCAAATTCGTACCGATATCTTTCTTTAAATGCCACCTTAACTACGCATGGCTCCTGTAAGGAGGGTAGCTAAGACATTAAGTGTTGGGTTGGCGTGCGCAGACTTCTCTGTCTGGTCGAGGACCTCGGCGTGGATTTTTTGACAAAATCAATACACAGGACCTCTTCGAGCAGACGGCTTGCCAGACCCTCCATTTCCCCGCACTTAATGAATGAGAGGAGGTTTCAACCACCCGCCCTTGCCTTCATTTACTTCAATGCTAGAAATAGTATTGAGATCGGGTCCGATGGCGCCTGGAGATTGCAATTATTCCCTCTGTAACTGAAATCGGTGCCTTTGGCCTTCTTTATGCAGCTCCTTCCTCTCCCCAAGTGACCATGGGTTGTGACCATGTGCTTATTCCCAGTGCGCTTTCGGCGTTCGCGAATGGGAAGGAGCTATTCCTGCAATTTGAAATTGCGATGAGCGAAACACCGAGATGGCTCAATCTGGTGCCACGCATCCCTCTGAGATCTGATGGTCTTGAACTCTCCCGACGTTGTTTTGGGCCTGGGTCTGAGACTCTCCTGGCATCTCGTGCATCGGAACATAACGGAGCTGCTTTTTGCGTCTTGGATTCGCGATTGACGAAACGCCGAGATGGATCAGTTTGCCGCCAGGTGTCCCCTTTGGATGGACGGCTGAAAATGCTTCGTGATACCACAGGCCCCACTTCCTTCTCTTTTGGAATTATCGGGGTTCAAGGTTTCGAGATGTTGAACAACATGAAACTCTCACCCCACGAACTCCCGAATGCCGCAACGCCGACGCGGCCAGATCTTGCGCCACGCGTCCTTAGGATGAATGGACGAAGGGAATTTGATATTTAAAAGGGAGCCACCCTCGTTTACAGGCTCGCTTGAAGTGACTTAGTGCTAGGACCACGGGCTTGGCTTCAAAGGTGCTTTCGGCATTTCACCGATCGACGATCTCAACTGCAACGAATGGGAGGCTCCTTGTTTACCGAAACTCTGATCCCCGATACACTGACTGGAAGCCACCTGTCCCAATTTGACCGGACGACTCAGATTTGTCTTGAATTATTGGAGCTATCTCTTGCATTAACCCCAGGGCAACTTGGCAGCCCCGAAATCTCAACGATCTTTGATCATATTTATAGGTGGATCTCGACGGCCGTCAACAAAACTTTGCCCATTCGCTCGAATTGTAACTGAAAAGGGGTTCCTCCGTGCTGTGCTTGGGCGCTTCCCAGGCAATCCTGCAGGCCTGTGTACCTTTGTCCCCTGATACCAAAATTGTTGCTAACAGAATCAAAGCTTACCCTAAACCATTTTGATACCATGTGAGAAAATGTGCATGGTCATAAGATCATGGAAAATTAGAAAACAAACAAATTGACATGAGACATATGTGGTAAAACTCTCAAAAGAGAAACATCCAAGAATCAATGGACATCACTCAATTATTTCTTCTCAATTTTCTTCTTGTACAATGAGGACATAGGTCCTTTATTTATAGACTGTATGCTTACATGAAAACTACATGTAGACTACTCTTTTATTTCTATTTCAATAAGCTAATAACTAAAATATTCTTCAAGTTAAGATTACTTAAATCTGGGATCTAACCATGAAATGGATAATTACAAGTTAATTAATTATGCATAATTAATTTATTTTCATGTGCACAATTAATTAAACAATGTTCACATAATTATGTACCAACATTCACAATCTATGCCATTGAAAATTGGAAAATATCAATTTGATGGAAAGTCTCACTTTAGTGTATTTTTTAGGGGGAGATGGCGAGTGTATAATTGCATGCTTCCAGATGACTGATGTGACTAAGTGTCTTCCCTCCATGTGGTAAATATTAGTTACCTAGAAGCATGCAATTATCCCATTATAAAAGTTTTTTTCTTATCATCTAAATATTTGATGTGGAATTTTGAAAATTGGTCACACATAGATTTATAACGTTTCGCCTCTATGAAACGTGTTAGGAAGGAAAAATCAATGCATAAATATGACTAGGAGTTAAACTAATATGAAATTACACTTAAAATATTGAGGATTAAAATAAATAATCTATGCTCACCTTGATCTTTTTCCCTGCAAGATAAATCAATTGTTTTTCATGTAAAATGGTATCATCATTGTTGAATGCTTTTCAAATCAATTCTAAGACCTCGCTTTATGTTAGATTATGGTAAACTTATTCACATTGTTGTATCCATACCTTCATATTATATAAATTGTAAGAACTTCTTCTAGATAAAAACAATGTGTGGAGTTTTGAAACATACAACGTTTTGAGTGGACACTCCACCCCTCATCATGGACATAAGAATTTGATGAATTTATTACATTATAAATTGTTTAAAATGTACAAATGCATTGCATCCCACTTTTCACCTCCTTAAAAATGAAAAAAATATGATTTAGGTTATAAAAATCAAAGTGAAATTATAAAAAATATATACTCTAGACACAATGATGTTATCATGCATTTCACTTTTTTCAATCTCCCTTTCACTATCAAAACCCCCCTCTCAAATATGTTTCTGTAATTTTCATCCAATGTATGGTGCATCATTATGTACTTGGGTTGGGAACTATTTAATATTTCACTTGTACACCATATATCCCTCAACCTATGAACCTTATAGACTTGATCTTTCTCTAACAATTGCCTTTAGTACCTTCATATATGACTCCACTAATCATGGTTACCTCAAGTGAATAGGTCCACATATTTCAACCCCCCAATCGACTCGATGAATGTAGTATTCCATATATAAAATAGTATGCAGAACATAAATATTTTAGCTAGAAATGGAAGAACAACAATGATATAACCATAACAATACCAGAATAACACCAGAAAGAGAACCTTGATTAGTGATAGAAATGTTCACTTGCCTCTTCGAGGGGGAAACCTCCAGCAAAGCAGATCTCTATTACAATAATATCCAAGACAAAATTTCTTATATCCTCTACTCTTATTTATACTAAATCTATCTATCCAAAAGAACAATCTAGAGGAAGATCCTTCTAGAAGCGGAAGCTTCTATTAGGTCTTCTTATTCCTCCTTATTGCTAGGCCTTATTAATAATGACCTTTATTACATGGAAATATATTGTTCTACCCACTTGAAGGGTTAGGTATGTTAGGTCCCTAACATGCCCTCCCCCTTAAAATCAGCCTTGTCCTCGAGGCTTGAGATGAGGAAATTGCTATAGACTGTTAGTTGGCTCCCAGGTGGAATCTACAAGAGTTGTATCTTTCCACTGAAATAACACTTCCTTGATGGTGCATTGATGAAGACGACGCTCATGCTGGTCCAAAAATCCGTGTGTCTGCAACCAAATGGATCCTTCTTCATCCAACTCGGAAAGGTTGGTTTGAGTTTGGCACTTAGCTCGAATCACCTTCTTTAAGCAAGAGACATGAAAAAAAATATGGATCTTAGAAGAACTAGGCAAACCTAATTGATAAGTCACCTATCCCACACACTTGAGAACTGTATAAGGACCATAAAATTTGGGTGCCAGTTTCTTACAATGTTCGGCCTTGAGTGAATTTTGTTTATAAGGTTGCAGTCGGAAAAATACCTTGTCTCCTTCAACAAATTGATGTTTTGAGTGACCTTGATCGGCTTGTTGCTTCATGCGATTATGAGCCATGACCAAATTCTCTTTGAGGGTATCGTGAATAGCTTCTTGAACTGTAATCGTTTGGTCAACCACTTGAACCTTCGAGACACCTGGCATGTAAGAGAGAATGGAAGGTGGATTTGGTCCATATACTGCTTCAAAAGGAATCATGAGAGTAGTTGTATGGTAAGAAGTGTTTTACCACCATTTAGCTAATGGTAACCATTGAATGCATTGATTTTTCCTTTCATAGGAAAAACACCTCAAATAAGTCTCCAAACACTTGTTGACAAATTTAGTTTGACCATTAGTTTGGGGATTATAGTCAGTGTTGAGATGCAATTGGGTGCCCTGTAGCCTGAACATTTCTTGCCAAAAATTGCTGGTGAAAGTGGGGTATTGATTAGAACCAATATAATGAGGCATGCCATGAAGCTTGAAGATATGATCCATGAAAATTTGAGGCACAATGGATATAGTAAATGGATGTTGAAGAGCACATAAATGAGCATACTTAAAAAGACGATCAACTACCACCATGATGATTGATGTATTTCCTGATTTAGGTAATCCCACAATGAAATCTATAGAGATGTCCCTCCAAATAGCAGGTGGAATCGGAAGTGGTTTAAGTGTGCCCAGGGCTTTGAATGTTTCTCCCTTGTTACGTTGAAAAACATCACATTCTTCCACAAAAGTGTGAACGTCCTTTTTCATACCATCCCAGAAAAAAGAGTGTTTGACCCTATCATAGGTTTTGGTAAACTCTGAGCTCCCAGCTATGGGAGTAGCATGAAGCTTAGAAATAATCGTGGATTTAAGTTGTGATTGTTTACTTAAATAAAAACGAACATTATAGCGAATCTCATCATTGTGCCAAGAGTACCCTGGGGAAATTGGACAATTGTCTTGCAATTGTTGGATCAGATGCAAAATTTTAGGATCTTGTAGCCATTCTTGGTGAACAGCTTCGAGCCAATATGGTACAATGAAGGATAGGGAGAAAAGGGACCCTACATCTTCATATTTTCGAGAAAGAGCATCATCAACCACATTTTCTTTTCCTTTCTTGTAAATGATCTCATAATCATATCCAAAGAGCTTAGTTACCCATTTTTGTTGCTTTGCAGAGGAAGGTCGTTTCTCTAGAAAATACTTGAGGCTTTGATAATATACCTTAATTTGGAAGCGTTTCCCCAAGAGACAAGGGCGTCAAAGATCCACTGCATGCAGAATAGCCAACATTTCCTTTTCATAGATTGATTGCCCCAAATGGCGTTCTGACAATTGTTTGCTAGTAAAGGCCAAAGGTTTTCCCTCTTGCATAAGGACTGCTCCAATTCCTATCCTAAAGGCATCATATTCCATGACAAAGTTATTTGTGAAATCAGGAAGGGCAAAGACTGGAGTAGTGCACATAACCTCCTTCAATGCTTGAAAGGCCATATCAGCTGTAGGAGTCCAAGTGAAAGAATTCTTTTTAAGTAGAGCAGTGAGAGGTGTCACAATCTTTTGATATTTCTGAACAAAATTGCGATAATAGCATGTTAAACCCATAAAACCACATAAGATTTTGATAGTCTTGGGGCGAGGCCAATCCTGCATTTCTTCAATATTCTTAGGATCCACCCATGCACTAGCCTTGCCAACAATATGAACCTAGTACTCAACTTCTGAGGTGCCAAAGGTACATTTAGAGTGTTTGAGGAAAATTTGATGCTGAGAGAGTAGATGAAAAACTTGATCCACATGGGAAATATGGGATTGCCAAGTTTTACTATAGATGAGAATATCATCAAAGAAAAATAAGACAAAATGACGGAGAAAAGGATATAATACATGATTCATGAGGCTTTGGAAGGTGGAGGGGGAATTACACAGGCCAAAGGGCATGAACAAGGACTCATAGTGACCCTCATGAGTTCAAAAGGAAGTCTTGAGGATGTCAACGTCTTGCATACGTATAAGGTGGTAGATAGAACGCAGATCAAGTTTAGTGAAATACTAAGCACCACTCAACTCATCCAAGAGATCATCAATGATAGGAATGGGAAACTTGTCCTTGATGGTGATTTTATTGAGGGCAAGAAATTTGGGACACGTACTCCAAGTACCTTATTTCTTAAGTACCATGACCACATGAGAAGAATAAGGGTTGGTACTAGGGCGGATAACACCCACTTGTAGCAATTCCTGCACTATTTTCTCAATTTCATTCTTTTGGGAAAAGGGATGATGATAAGGGTGAACATTGAGAGGAAGACTTATAGGAAGAAGGGGTATGGAATGATCATGAAAGCCACGAGAAGGTGGAAGTCCCTGAGGAGTGGAAAAAAATCTTGGTGTTTGGAGAGAATAGCTTGGAGGTTAGGATGCACATAGGGTGTCTCAACCGCATGAATATAATGGAGTTGAGCAAGAATACTGGAGTGGCCTTTATTGAGGATATTTTCCATGCGATGGGAGCTGATGATCTTAGGAGAACCAACTATGATACCTTGGAAGTGATACCTTTGTCCCTCCTATTGGAATTGCATGGTTAATTCCTTAAAACCCATAAGAATGGGACCCAAAGTGC
Organism: Picea sitchensis; assembly: GCA_010110895.2. Taxonomy (NCBI): domain Eukaryota; kingdom Viridiplantae; phylum Streptophyta; class Pinopsida; order Pinales; family Pinaceae; genus Picea; species Picea sitchensis. Next base: position 29,312 of record SNQJ01S0048864.1, on the reverse strand, counting down.
GTAACCATTTAGCACCTAGCACAATGTCACAAACGCCCATTTCAATGGAAAACATATGAGTTTTCAGGTGGTAATGTCCAATTTGAAGACGTACATTTTCACAACGCCCACCACATTTCATGGACCCACCATTGGCTATCATGATTTGAAAATTATTGATAACATGAATATAGCAATTGGTTTCCTCGACAATGTGACAATAAATAAAATTGTGGGTGCTACCACTGTCAACAAGGATGATGAACTTCCTATTCTTAATATAACCAATGAGATTGAGGGTTTGTGGAGAACAGAAGCCAGTGAGGGAATGCAAGGAAATAAGTGGTTCAACCTCAGGTGGGTCAGTGGGCTCCTAGGTATCATCGAGAAGGGAGGGCTCTTCAACAAGTGGAACTGTCACATCTTCTTTGGGAACATCTTCATAAATGGCCACAAAAAGTTTTTGTTCCTTACACTTGTGCCCTAGAAAACATTTTTCATCACAATTATAGAAAATACCCTTAAGTTGGCGTTCATCCATTTCATCCCTAATTAATTTATGTACCTTGAGCGGAGTGATAGGGGGGTTAGTATTAGTGGGTCAAGGGCGAGGAACAAAAGAGGGGTTTATTTTCTAGGAAAAGACAACTTGTTGGGCCTCTTTATCACATTTAGTAGCTTCCAACCAAGTCTGAGGGAGGGCCATGAGAACCTGGGATCAGATTTCATCCTTTAGGTCACTGATAAATCATTCATGGAAGAAAGAATCTAACATGCCCTCGGTTTGAAAGGCTAAAAGCTCAAAATTATTTATAAATTCTTCCACTGTGCCTGACTATTTCAACTTGGTCAAATGACTGAGATAGTGGGTATCAATGTCAAAGCGGTCATAGAGATTTGAAACAAATTGGGTCTAGGAAATATACCCATGATGTGAATTTTTACTCCAATGCCACCATTTCCATCATTCAGGATCTAGATAGAGGACAACATAGCAAAGTTTGGTCAACTCATCAGTAATACCATGCAGAGAAAGATAATGCTCCATTTGAGTGACTCAACCCGTAGGATCAAAGCCATCAAATTTATTGACCTCGACGCAGGAAGACGAGGGTCATGTTGAAAGGAGTTGGATTGAAAATCTAGAGAATGAGAGGAATCAACAACATTATGTTATTCCAAAGAGGAAGGACCCGAAGGGGGGTTCAAAAACTGGTTGACAATAGACTGGAGGGTGTTAAATTGGTTCATGAATTTGGCTTCCATGGTGTCAAATTTGTGTTGTAATTGGGTCTCAAATTGTGCAAGGTGGGAATTGGTAGAGCCAATCTCAGATGTCATATGTTGGATGGATACCTTGGCTTGATTGATGGAATATTGCAAGTCTTGGTTGCGAGTGGTGGCCATTTGGAGAGGAGAAGTGCGGGTAAAGAAAAATGGGTGGGTGGGACCACAAAAAAGGACTTATAAGTGATAGGTACCACGATGATCAGGGCAAGAAATGAAATATAATGGAATAGATGGAAAAATAGGGAAGCTGAGAAGGGGTCGGGTCCACTGAAAAAAAAAAATGAATAAAATTGAAAGGAATGATTGTGATCAGGGAGAAAAGGGGGATCCAATGGGATAGGTCCCAAATAAGTGTGTCGGCGGGACCACTATACTCATTTTATTTTTCTTTTTTTTCTTTTTTTACTCCTACAGAGTTATACTCCGACTTGAATAATACTGCAGTGACAAAATGTCCAAATGCTTAACAGGAAGAAATGTGTAGTAATTTTGCAACCATAATGCATAAGGCATAGTTGCACGGAAATAGATCTTGTCTATTCTATTTTTGTTTCTATCTCAAGGGTTAGGTTATTCAAGGTCTCTACAAACAAGGTTTTTCACTATGCTATATCTCTCTGATATATGTGCAAGTTCCAATAGTAGTACTTGGCCCAATATCTCAAGGCACCAACTAAGGAGGCTAGACCGTTCCCTTAGTCATACTACTCGACTACCCATGTACTAGAGAGTATCTTCCTGAGTGTTGTTCTCGGTGACATTATAGCAGTCAGGTGGCCAATTGGTTTATCTACGAAGGACTTCAGGATATCTAGGTCGATCTATATACATGTGTTGTCTGATGTGATACCACTCGAAGGGGTAACAACAGGGGTTACAAGGGTGGCCAACAGATGTGCGCTTGAGTACCTCTTGTATTTCATGCATGTATTAGTCCTCGACCATGGGGTTATGCACATAATGATAGATCTTTGTAGCTTAAAGACATCGGAATATGTATCTGCCCTGGAAAAAAAAATTACCCACAATTGTTTGCTGAGGAAAGTCCCATGATACCACTTGTAGTATTCCAGATCTATAAAATAGTATGCAGAACAAAAACATTTTATCTAGAAATGGCAGAACAAAAATGATATAACCAGAACAATACTAGAATAATACCATAATAACACTAGAAAGAGAACCTTGATTAATGATAGAAATATTCACTTGCCTCTTCGAGGGGGCAACCTCCAGCAGAGCAGAGCTCTATTACAATAATATCCAAGACAAAACTTCTCATACCCTCTACTCTTATTTATACTAAATCTATCTATCCAAAAGAACAATCTAGAGGAATATCCTTCTAGAAGTGGAAGCTTCTATTAGGTATTCTTACAATTGACTTATTCCTCCTTGTTGTTAGGCCTTATTAATATTGACCTTTATTACATGGAAATATATTATTCTACCCACTTGAGGGGTTAGGTAGGTTAGGTCCCTAACAGTGAATGAGGCAATGCTCTTGTGCATTAAAGAACCTAGGAGGGTAAATGATTTTTCATATCACGCATTAGACGAGGAATTTCTCTCTTTCAATATCTTATATCTTCTTGATGTATTTTCTTAGAAGAAAACCACCTACACATGTCAATATATACATGATACTATTGATCCTCTGTGATGTTTCCATTGAAATATAAATCACACCATTTGAACTATAACATGGGGCTTACCTCATGGATGTGTTTAGTATATAGATAACTTACTTTACATTGTTATTAAAGTTGTCTAGTAGGGCTAGAGGAAGCATGTACTATAACATGAAATGATTCATGATTGTTTAGAGCATAGAAAAAAGAATATACTAACAACAATTATGTATATAACTATAAGCAAAAGCCTTGGAAAATTCCAAACCTTCAAAAACTTATGCTAGTCATGCATTTTTTTAGTACCCAAATTACCTTTCCTCATCAAGATATTTTTATGTTTGAAGAAAAAATAGTGGGAAATTCGGTCTTGTGTACAATGTATTTGACCACATTTCCCTCTTCATCTATTACTAACCATAGAAGTTTAGTTGGTTCTTGTACCCTAGAAGATTGAGTCAAATGTCACATTAGCTCTTCTTCCTCAAGGTCACTTCATAATTTAGCAATTATATATTTAATCTTCTTTCCATATATCATTCTCCTTAGGCACTCTATCACATTCTTCCTAATGTGCATTGTGTCAAATATATTTTCTACTAGCAATTGTTCATAGCACTCTAGACGAAAAAATATGGAATAATCACAAATACCTTGAAGAAATGAATTTGATTTCCCTATCTACACCAAAAATAAAAATTCATTTTCTAATATACAATAGCAATAAACATAAGCTTATCCTAGTCATAAAAAAAGTTGGTTGAAAGTAAATTCTTACCATGACTCCTCAAACTTTTTTTTAAGGAGTCAATCTTTATGGATTTATTTTGTTCTCTTCCTTCCCATTGAAAAGTTGTTTTTAGGTCATTTGGTAGTTGTGGTTCTTAGGGAGAAAATGCATGTTTTCAATATACATGTCATTCTTTAACTTTTTGAATGTTAAGAATTTATTTTGGATCCATATATTGGACATGCATATTTACCCTTTGATTGAATCCTTATGAGAGATAGAAAAATGTTATTACTCAACCAAAAAATTCACAATTCAATAAATGCTATAATGTTAAAATGTCCTTTATGTACCAAAAAAANTCTTGTGTACAATGTATTTGACCACATTTCCCTCTTCATCTATTACTAACCATAGAAGTTTAGTTGGTTCTTGTACCCTAGAAGATTGAGTCAAATGTCACATTAGCTCTTCTTCCTCAAGGTCACTTCATAATTTAGCAATTATATATTTAATCTTCTTTCCATATATCATTCTCCTTAGGCACTCTATCACATTCTTCCTAATGTGCATTGTGTCAAATATATTTTCTACTAGCAATTGTTCATAGCACTCTAGACGAAAAAATATGGAATAATCACAAATACCTTGAAGAAATGAATTTGATTTCCCTATCTACACCAAAAATAAAAATTCATTTTCTAATATACAATAGCAATAAACATAAGCTTATCCTAGTCATAAAAAAAGTTGGTTGAAAGTAAATTCTTACCATGACTCCTCAAACTTTTTTTTAAGGAGTCAATCTTTATGGATTTATTTTGTTCTCTTCCTTCCCATTGAAAAGTTGTTTTTAGGTCATTTGGTAGTTGTGGTTCTTAGGGAGAAAATGCATGTTTTCAATATACATGTCATTCTTTAACTTTTTGAATGTTAAGAATTTATTTTGGATCCATATATTGGACATGCATATTTACCCTTTGATTGAATCCTTATGAGAGATAGAAAAATGTTATTACTCAACCAAAAAATTCACAATTCAATAAATGCTATAATGTTAAAATGTCCTTTATGTACCAAAAAAAATTGATAGTCTGAGGGAATCATGAATATTACATGCAAATATTGTATGAAATTCAAATCCTCTTTTCTCAAGTGGTCTAGAAATGTCATACATAGTGATGCCAATCCACAACTTTTGAAGTTCATCAATAAGAGACTCAATATATAAATCCATATGTGTAACTTGATACATGTTGTAAAATCAAGCATTGATCATTCATAACACATCTCATGGGTTCAATTGGATGAGAGGTTGACCAAAATCTATATACATTCAGTCAAGTGATCGACCAACACACTACATTAGTCGGTCAAGTAGTCGATGTGCATATCAGATAGAAATTTGACCAACAGTTGAAGATAGTCAGGCGGTGGATCGACCAACCCAACAATCGACTATGATTTGGACGTGTAGGCAGTCGGGTCGAGCATCCTTGTCGAGCCGACTCAACATAGTGGATTTGGTGAAGTCAACTCAAACAATTGATGGTTACATGTGGACAATATATTTTGGATTCTATGGAAGTTAGTTAGATCTTGAGACTATAAAAAGAAGATCCCTTAGGTCATTATCATCATAGAGATTATGCGGATCAAGGTGTGCAACATGCACTGTGATGTTCTGATCATAGTGCACCCTGCTTAAGTATTGTAACAGTGTCTTTAGACACCACCCTTTATCTTCAAAATGTTTTTGTTCCTCTTTGATTTTTTGCAGTATTGTGTTTTCTATTTCATGTTGTGCTCCACCCTGTTACCCGGCAATACCTACCTACGTATTTCAAAATAACGCACATATTTATGACCTTGAACATAGACAAAATATAACAAAATTAGAATTTGATGTTGTTTTTGATATATTACAAATGAAAAAAAATACATGGAATAATCAATTTAAACATTGTGTGCTAATTTTTCATTGACATCCATAGAGGAAGGTTGTTAATTATAACAATAATCGGTCAAACTAAGTAATGAATCTAATCTCTACAAATATATTAACACCATCAATTGCCAATGAAATCCTAACATTTCTAAATATATCTCTAAAAATGACCCATTTTTCCTCAATATCTCTCTATGCATTACCATTGGCATACATTTTCATAACACCATCTCCTCTTCAATTTGTGCATGATATCTATAAAATTTGTAAGTTTGTTGCAATGAAATAACTATTGGAAACCTGGAATCAGGGGATATGACAAGGAATCTTATGAGGCACTTTCTTCATCATGTGAACATTTCAATATCTATTAGTTTGATATACATGGCATTTATCATTTTTTACATTCTTATATTCATAATAGAGGGTGCAATCATTGGGACATGCATCGATTTTCTTATATTATATCCCTAAATATTTCAAAAGAATATACACTTCCCTATATGTATAATGCAAAGTATTTGACTCTAAGATGAGATTTCCTAATAATATACAAAAATCACAAACTTATGCACCACAAATTAGTTGATGAATCATTATGACAATGAATGGAAATATTTAACAACTTAAAGTTCTATAAAACATTGCATAACTTACTATATATATGTAAAAAATATGTTTGGAACACCATTTATGACCTTCAAGTTCATAAAAAACATAACAATGGATATAAGACTTGTATTTGTTAAATTATATAAGGGTGTAGTCACCTTCTTAATAAGAAGTGTATCATGAATCCTAGCATTTTCCTCTTGAGTTGTATTGTTCTCCTAAGGTACACCCTCCTCAATGGGGTAGTAAAGAATTCATTGATCATGGAATTTATCACATCCTTCACTTCACTTGCATATTATTGGCATTATTTAATTCCATTATATTTGAGAATGTTCCACTAATATCGTCATTAACATTAAATATAGTATCAATTTCATTACCATCACTCTCATTCTCATTACTATGACATAGAGTTGGAAGTGAAGTATTTACCTAAGGATCCCTAAGTCTCTTTGTAATTAACAAACAAACAAATATAAATAGTTAATATTGGAAATATTGGAAATATAAACGATTTTAAAAATAAAATAACAAAAAATGAAAATTCATCTTCTTATAATATGAATAATCTTAATGTATAGAAATATATGTTTTCCCTATTATTTCCATATATAAGAGGATGTTTTTCAACAATTAATATAAATATTCTCCTTAATATAAATATTCTCCTTATTAATGCCTTACACTTTATTAATGCCTTACACTAAGATCACACGCCTCAAATATGCCATTATTCCATTGAGATTATCCAACTTTGGGAGGGTTGGCATCATTTCCATTATAATTATCAAAATCATTGTAATTATCAAAATCATTAGACCTATCATTTCCATGGACATCATTAAAAGGTACATTTAATGGTAAATATATTTTGATTATTTGTATAATATTAACATCATTGCATTGGCATGAAATGGGGTTTGAGTATCAAAATTCATCATAATTGTCATTAGCATCATCAACTTCCAATTGTAAAGCTTCATTGGTTATTTCTACATAATTAACATTGGAATAATTGGTTTAAGGTGGGTTTTGAGTGTTAAGGATATTTAAAATCATCAAAACTATCATTGGCATCATTAGTATGATCATCACCGAAGTCTAATTGTAAAGCTCCATTAACTATTTTTATAACACGATTGACATGGACATCATTAACTATTTTTATAACACGATTGGGATGGACATAATTTGCTTGAGTTGGATTCATTAAAATGAGCATCATGAACATCACCAAAGTATAATGATAAAGTTCCATTGACTATTTTTGTAACACTAACATGATTGGCATTGACATGATTCGTTTGAGTTGAATTTTAAATACCAAAATCATCAAAACTATTATTTGCAATGGCTATCATTAAAAATGGACATCAACAATGTCTAATGCTAAACCATTTTTTACTATTTTTTCAATATAGGCATCCTTGTCATGATGTCGGGTTTTAATGTGATTGAGGTTTTAAGAATCATCGAAAATGTCACCACCAACTAAAGATAAAACTCTATTGAGTATATCTTCATAATTTCATAACCACCATTAACATGGTCTCTATTCAATAGTATCTTTTTGAAAAAAAAATGCAACATATATATTTATTAAAAAAAACTTAAATAATTTAAAGAAAAAAATTGTATAAAATTTTTAAATTTTTAAATGTTTAATTTAATATTAAATTTGATTTTTAATGAAAATTTTATTTTTACCATTTTCTTAATGATAGTTTTTGGTTTGATTCAACAAATTGAAGCTCAAAGAAGTTTCCTCTCATAAAACTAATTGAATTGTGCAAAAAAATCAACATTGAAATAAAGATAATCACATGTAAATTGTAAACCACATGAGAACAAGTATGCATGAGAGGAGAGTGATCAAATTTGATGAGCCATGTATTGAATAACTTACTAAGAAATGTGAGTATAAAATTTGATTAAGTCACCTTCAATTTATTTAAGTTATCAAAAATGGAGAATGATCAAGTTTGACAAAGTCACCTTTGAATTATTTAAGCGATCAATTGATGACGCACACTCCCTCCACAACCCACAGGTCAGAAGGTCCACATCAACACAGGATCTTTCCTTTACCACTGGCCCGAAGAACTCTAAACGTCTCTTCTATTTCCCTATCGGGAAATCTGCACCCACAACAAACTCTCACGAGATCCCCTCTTTGCTCTTGGGAGATCGAACTTCGCAACTTTGTGAATCCAGTGGTCAAGCGTTGGTCTCTCGAATCCCCGAAGCCCGAAACAGTCAACGTTGACCTTTCCTTTTTTCTTTCGGGATTTTCCCTATCGCGATTTCGGCGATCGCGATGTCGCGAAACTTGTCTCCTCGACTCCCGAATCCTGATTTGTCGAAATTTCGATACACTCGTGCGCTTGACCTTTCAGCGCCACTTCACTTCATTGGCACTTCAGACTTCGCAATATCGCGAATCCAAATGCAANAATGTTTCCGGAACTTCACTCCACGAAACTCCGAAGTAGTATGCCACCTATCCGCCTCACTGACTCCTGTGGTCCCACGCCGTTCTCTTGGCCTTCAAAATTTCGCGGTTCGTGATTTCACGATTCCCGTTGCAAGGTTTACGGGACTTCCACCCAAAACAACCCGATACAGATATCCACGTGTAAATCCAACGACCCTTGTGGCTTGGTTCTACGGTCCTACTCCTCCTGAGCTTAGAACCTTTCGACGCTTTCGCCGTAACTCCCCTGCCTCTCTGTGAGATCTGACGACTCACAGGACTTCGCGAATTCTCTTCAGTGAATTCTGACCATTCATTCTTCCTCTGAGAACTTGTCCTCTCGTGGTCTGATGTCACTATACCTTTCTTTCGACTCCTTCGAAGGTTCAAATCCTTCTGAACTTTCCCATCTCTGAGTCTTTTAGAAAAACTCTTGCGCGCACTTCCTTGCG
>SNQJ01S0048863.1:8586-50533 GCA_010110895.2 Picea sitchensis | reverse complement strand
ATTTTGATGCTCTTGCGACATTATGTCATGGAGATTGCGATGAATCTTGGGCCCCTCGAACATCGCATCATATCCCGTCGAAAGTGCGATGAAACTGGAATAATGTCACAAGAGTGACGACCTACTTAGGTCATCGCAAGAGATATGCCCAACGGTTGTCGTCGCAAGAATGAAAAATGAAGATGATCATTGAAAGAATGACAACATAGGATGATCGTCGGACAAACGACAACCAAGGATGCTCGTCGCAAGAGAGACGTCGAACGGTAATCGTCGTAAGACTGACAATTGAAGATGATCGTGGAAAGAGAGAAGAATGAGGATGGTCGTCGTATCGACGAAAACCTAGGATGATCATCGCAAGAGAGACTATCGATGATCCGTGTGGTCGCAAGAGTGAAGAAATATATATATTTNGATTAAAAAGGGAACAAATCTCTTCAATTTGGTCCAGAAATAAATCTGATCGGGCCCATAATAAATTTGATCATAATCCATCAGAATCAACGGCCATGAAGAATTACAGAATTTGAAGTTGTGCGGAGTATAATTCTGAAGGGTGGTCCCGCAATCCAAAGCGTGATTTCCATTGAGGAGTATGTGTCAGTGTTGGGTTGATTACAGAAAGACAAGCAGTTTGTTACAAAACTTCCAGTCCACATTTCCGCAAAGTGAAAAGTATAAAAGGTCAATTTGACATTTTTATTTTTTATTATTTTCAAACTCAGGGACCATTGGAACAATGTCACGACCACCATTTTTTTGTTCCAGCCTAGCTTTGCACCATCATATCACGTTTCCAGGTATTTGTCTCATCGCCATGGATCCCATAGTATTATCAGTAGCAGAGAAAGACCTTGAAAGTAATGAGGAAGCCCTATTTGACAGAGATGCAGATGTATTTGACCCTAATATGACTATTTCCCCCATTTTTGTGTCTCGAAGAAACTTGGCTGATATAAAGGGAAAGAATATTCCATTTTTAGAAGCAGTCCAATCCTCCATTGTCTCGTATGCTATCAAGGTTTCTTTCCCATTTCCTGAATTTGTAGGTTGGTGTGTTAAGTAATATTCCCATTTAGAAAGGGTAATTGTCAATAAACATGGGTCTCAAGGCCTGTGTAGAATAGATAATATGTCAATCTAAAAGTCACTCAATATCCCAGAATCATTTTCCTTTAATTATGAGTCATTCAATGAAGAAAAAATGATTAGGTTTTATAGAGAATGTCAACTAGAGACCAAAAGTCAATTTCTACAAAAAATCATTAAAATTGAACAAATGTGAGAGAGTTTGTCCTTACCAATGAGTATCAACATGATGGTCATTGAAATTCAATGGGTTTGTTCCCTGTTGAGATAGTTCCTAGGTATATATAGTGATAAATATGTTGTTGAAGTCATGCTTGGTTTTATTTTTATTTTTTTCAAGTCAGAGTCTAGTCAGTCAGTCAGAATTAATTTTGATAAATTCATAGTTGACACCATTCACAAGCAGCTAGTGAATTTCCACTTTTTGAGACATCTTAGATATTATAAATATATGTCAAAGGTTTTCTTAGAAAGTAACCATGGAGAAATCCCTAAAGCAACTTTTGTATCTGCTGAATGTAAAAGAATCACTTTGTGTATATTCATCGACAAGTTCATGTCAAAAATATATTCTCTTATTTTCAATACAAGTTTACCTAGAGCTTTGGAGGACATGAAGATTCAACTGCAGCCAAATCCAGAAAACAAAATAGGAGACTCGGAACTTTTTCTGCATTCAACAATGATATGGGTAGATGGTTTTCATGATTCTCCTTATCTATTGCCTATTTTCCCAACTCCCATGATTTTTTTCTCTTTGAGTTCATCAAATAGATAATCATTTCTGAGACACAGAACTTCATCAAACTGCACAAAGCCTATAACATCAAATTCCCCTTTGTAATTGGTCCATTTTTTGTTAAGTCAATATCATGTTTATCACAGGTTAAATAAAAACTCAAAGACTTTATCTTTTCAGAAATACAAGGAAGAAAATATGATCCACATCAGATCATATCTAAGAGAAGAAAGATGAATAAAAATGCACCTTATGAACATGAGAATGTGGAAGTCTTGAATAAAAGAGCTAATCTGGAAGTGTGTATTGATGTGGAAGCACCATTGCACCAAGTACAAAAACAAAATCTCCTCCAAAGTTGGTGATTAAAATTCCCAAAGCCAATGTGTACAACAAAAGAAGCATTTCAAAGACTATGGATGTTGATGTTGAACAAACTGCTAAAAAGAAGATGATTTTTTTTAGCCAAAGCAGATTGTAGATTTGTAAGATGAAGGACCCAAAGATCAATTAAATTTGAACACTGTGGAAAGTGTTACCAACATTGTAGAAATTGAGGAAATAAGTCAGTTGGAAAGTGAAGGAAGCTCCAGAGTTTTTCATAGTCAAAAATATTATTTTGATAAAGCATCTGATGTAGCTTATCAGTCGAGAGAAGAATTAAGAAAACAATACCATGAAAAGAGAAATGTGGCTTTGGGTGAAATAAGGGATTTTTTTTCTAAAGTAGAAAAAAATTCTCAACTAAAATCTTCCTTTTTCACTGCGAGGGATACTGGAAATAAAACTTTAAATATTGCGATTGCAGAGGAGGATAAAGTGTCAGAGATTAGAATCAAATATGGAAATATAAGTGCCCCTCAATAAGTGAAATTCAATAAGCAGGCCAATGATTTATTGTATTCTGATTATTTGAGTTTAAATTTGAAAAATTCAAAGATGACATCCTTAGCTACAAAATTAGAAGGACAACTAAGACATGAAAAGGCATCCAAAAAATATTTGCAAACTCAAATTAAAAGGCTTGAGTCTGAAGGTCCTTAAGGTATGAAGTCTTGATTGGATGAAAAAGATAATATAATTCAGAGTTTGAAGAAAAAGTTGAAGATGTCTGCTTCAGAGCACTCACAGACAACATAATTGGTAGCTTTAGAGAAGGAAAAAGAAACATTTTGGAAGGAAGCATTGGATTATAAGGATAATATTTTGTAGCTGGAAAAGGAAAAGATGGAATGGTCTAAAGAAAATGTAGAGTTGGTAAATAAATTCATGGTTTTAGCTCCTGCTGCAGGAACTGGATCAACCAATGAAGACATTGTTTAGGCTATGTCACAAGTCATCATGAAAGAAGGAGAGATCAAAGGGTTAAAGGAAAACATGGAGAAATTGGATAAAAAAGTGCACACAAAGGATGAAAATATATCCCAAGTTCAAAAGGAAATGGTAGTCTTGCAGGAGAAGATTAATAAGTTGAATTCAAGATTCAGAGGTAAAGGTCTGTTGCAATGAGTTAAACATATCATATGGGATTCTATAGCTTCCGAGGATGATAAATTTAGATCATATTTGAATTTTGTAAGTGATAAATATAATATAGCAATCACAATTAGTCATAGATGCATTGTTTCTAATGACACTTTAGCCAAAAATCCATCTGAATGGGAACAAAATTCCATTAATATTCTCAGCTCAGTTCCTCATGCATATATTCAAACCATTGGGGTAAAGTACATAACTGCATTGATCATCTAGGCCAAAAGGATTATTACAAAACATGATCTTTTGAACTCGGTTCTGAATAAATAAATACATATGGAACAAAGTGTGAAAATTTTCAAGAATTTATTTGAAGAATTGTTTGTAAAGGGCCTTCCATCATTTTGGGATGGTAAAGGTAAGTTGTAGGATCAAGAAGAATATAATTCACTCTTGAATCAATCAAGGATGGACCACTCCATATTTGAAACCATAGAGGAGGGTTTGAAAGGGGCTACTTTAGTTTATAAACTGAGTATAGATTTCGAAATTCCAAATCAGTTTAAGACAATCAAACTTGGTCTACCTCTCATGTCGTATGCCACTTGTCTTGACCTGGAAATTTTAATGAAAGAAATTACAGATTGTGAGATTCCTTCCAAATTGCAATGGAAGGAAATAGTCATAATGGGAAAGACCAAATATAATTTCCTAAGATCGATTAAATGATTTCTAGATATCGACAAAAAGGAAAAAAATCAAATGAATATACAATTGAAGTCAAAGGACGAAGATAAAGGACCAAACTGCAGGAATATATGCAAATCCCATATTTTGTGAACTTAAATTTTCTTTTCTATTGTAATCGGTTCAAACCAAATGAAATGAATTGTTGCAAATATATTGTAGGTTTTTATGTATTTATGGTTGGAAGAATGACAAAGAACAAATTGTATTGATCACTATAAAAATTTCTAAATTTGAAAGAATACAAGTGGAGATGTCCAACGTTTTCTCATACCAAAGATTCATGTGGTGATGACCTGAAGTATGTGTTTCCTTTCATGTATGTTTTTCTATTTTTCTTTCCCTTCATCTGTAACCTTTCATATGTTTAAAATTGGATGTTAAAGGGTCTCTAAAATTCATAAATAAGCAAACACAATTATAAAATACTGAGTAAACAGAGTACTACAATTTGTAGGGATTTCATAATAAGATGGAATCTTTAGGAAGGCCTTTGTTGAAACATACAAAAGATAAGTGGAATAATCCATTTTCAGTGAGTCGTGACACCTTAAATGTTAAACGATAGCCACATTAAGTGGAAATCATAACTATGGAGTGAACCCTAAGCAATACACTAAGATAATACTATGAAATTGTATGTTGTGGCTTTAGTTTTTTTATTCTATATTTATATTATTTTTCTTTGACATGGATACAATATGCTTCAGTCACAAAATATATACAAATTTACAAAAAAAAATGCATGCAAACCTGAGTGAATATGTAGGTCAATTAAAGTGGAAAAGAATTTCCAAAAAGACTGACATATTGACATAAAATCATTAAGCATTTGGATGCAATGTGCATTTCATTGAAAAGAAATAGAATTTATCCTTCAATTCTATTATCACTCCGTAATTTATTTAGGATGAGAAAATAAAACCATAGGTAAACAGAAACCAAATTTAGAAACCAGAATCTAACCCTTCCAGTCTCAGAGAGGGCTCTCTCCCAAATCAGTCACGAAAATGACTGATTTGTTTTTTTGTTTCTTGAGGTTAGGTATTTGGATTGTGAATAGTTTTTTTGATGGGATTTGATGTTTAAGCTTGTGATAAATCCATTGGGCATGGAGTCAAAAGGTTGAATATTATGAATATGTGGGCAATCTGTCAAGTAATGGGAAAATACTTAAGGGGAAAGATAAACACTAATTGTGTGTTGGTTTAATTTAAATTTCATTGTAGCATAAAGGACGAAAGCAAAACATAAATCAACACTTTGAGAAATCATATTTTGAAAATTCCAAAACTGTTTTTGTAGAAGAAAACACCATTGATATTCTAAAATATGTGACAGAGCATCAACATGATGAATTATGAAAAAATATTTTAATTTAATATCATTCAGACATGGAAAGAGAGAAATAAACTGAAAGAATAACATACACTGAAGTGAACATCCTACACAGTCATTGGCACATGAATCTTGGAAGAAAGACTGGATCCCAGAAGCCTTGGATCACCCATCTTTATTAATTATTTAGGAAAATATTACGGTACAAAGACTCTCAGAATAATCAATTAATCAAACTTTCTCCCACCCTTTGTACATTATGTGTTACAATATTTATATAAAAGTAGTAGTTCAAAAAATCAGGATCCTTGAGATATTTCAACACCTTTATCCTTATATTCACCCCTTTGACCTTGGAAGTCTGCTAATTTGATTAGATGATGTCTTAATCCTTATCTTCTCTTTCAATTCTTTTATTTCCCCATCCTTTAAGCTAACCTGATACATTTCCTGGACAATGTCTTCAGTGCCTGATTTTCTTTCAGTAGAAGAGGGTGTAATAGAGGGTACAACAGGAGACAAAGCTATGACTCTAGTTTCCATTTCTGTCTTTTCTTTTGACCATTCTGTTTTTTCATTTTCTAGATGCAAAAATTTAGCCTCGAAATATAGTGTTTGCTTCTTAAAAGCTTCCTTTTCCTGTTCCAATGCTACAAGTTCTACTGTCTGTGGATGCTCTGTAGCATGCATTTTCAACTTTTTCTTTAGGATGAGAATCACTTTGTCTTTCTCATCCAACAATTCTTTCATTTCTTTGGGGCCATCATATTCAAGTTTATTTATTTGAATATGCCATTCTTTACTTGTTGTTTTTTCCTTCCTGAGCTGACCTTCAAGCTTGGCATCTAGTGATGTAAATTTTGAAATTGAAATTTAAATAATCTGAATATATAAGGTCACTAGTCATCTTGTGGAATTGAACCTTATCCGGGCAAATGATATTATCATAATTTATTTTGATCTCAGAGACCTTATCTTTTTAATGTTGAATGTTTTCCTTTCTATGTATCTGGCTGTGAATAATGAAGACTTGTACTAGGAAGATTTCCTTACCTCAAGAATTAGATTCATTGTCTCACTTAGTGATTCCTTTATGTTTTTTGCATACCATTTAGATAAATATTCTTTTGACTGATATGCTTCCTTTGAGGCCTGAGAAAAATAGTTTTTCTAGCTATGGAAGGCTCTTGGGCTACCTTCACTTTCCAATTGATCAAATTTGGATTCAATTACAATTGTGCCACTCCATACCATGTCTAAAACTATTTGTTCTTTAGGCCCTTCATCCTCCCAGTCTACAATAACTATGGGAAATTTAACATTGAAAATCATCTGGTAGGCCTTTCACATAACTTTATTGATAAAAATGACTGAAGTCATCATGTTTATTTCAATAGATATTGATTCAGCTTTAGGGATCTATGCATTGTTGCTAGTGAGAAAAATGTTCATCATATATGTACAGTATCTGAAGTGTCTAAGAGAGTGGAAGTTCATTAGTTGTTTGTGGATGGTATTATCTTGGAACTCATCAAAAACCTAACATGACCTCAACTACGAATCTATCACTATTAATACCTAAAACCAAACTTAACAAAGAGAAAACACATTGAACCTCACTGACCATGATATCGATGCTTAAGGGCAAATAAATTTTTTTGGGGAACTGATTAATTGTGATAATCATTCTTAAAAATAGAGTTTTAATCTCTGGTTGACACTCCTTGTAGACTCTAATCATTTATTCTTCATCAAAACATTCACAATTCTCAAAGAAAGAGGTAGGAATTTTTAATGACTCCCTGACTGACACAACATAAATTTTACAGAAGACTTTAGACCCCTTTTTATCAATTACAACTCTTTCTGACTCTGAGTATTTCTCTACACACCATCCTATAAATTCGGGAAACTGACAACACAATTATGTTGCATACAGAATGAGAGAAGCTTGGAAAGACTACAAAAATGGAAAACCTTTCTCTCTGACGTCAGCTAAGTTACTTGTTAATTGAGAAATATGGGCAACAATGAATTCAGGGTCACAAACATCATTATTTCTATCTATTAGGGCTTCTTAAATATTTGATGGGATTTCTTCAGATACTTTGAGCATGATGGGATCCATGGAAGCAAGAAAAAATACCTATTAATGGAGATTATAATGGAGTTGAGAATTCTAAATTTGGTCAAAGGTGAAAGCTGCAACAACTCCAATAGTTCTCGCTTTGACAAAAAAAATAAAAAAAATAAAACTCACATTAACTTTATAATATTCAAATTTTCGAAGCGACGGGTCAACAGTTTCAATGTAAACCACTTTATGCTCCACAATCATCCCTGTTTTGACATGTATTTACCTTCAAAACCCATGGTTTTCATTTCGAAAACACTTTATGGAATTAACCTCTGTGCACTTTCCATGCTCACAATGCACACCATCCATTGATTTGTCCTGATCACAATCGTGACCATTGATATTTTATTTATTTCCATTGTCGCTATTTTAGAACTGCTTTTGGACAATTTAAAGTATTCTTCCATATTTAACAACCCTCCAAATGTGTTCCAAATCATTTCATGCCTTTGCTAAAATTTAAGGTTGATTTTTCTGAACTTATTAGGAAAATGAATATATATATATATATATATATATATATATATATATATATATATCACCGTCCTACCCATAAGAGAGAATAGATATTTCTCATGGTTTACATCTTCAACAATAATTGACTCACAAAGAATGGAATGTGTCACAAGCAATATTTGATCCCACGTGGGGAGAATAAAATTTATCCTCCTAAATAACTAAGTTAGACCTAATTGAAAGTGTGTGTATGCATGAGTCTAGATTTAAGCCTAGGTGGGGAGGATAAAAAAATTCCTCCCAAACCATGGAGGTAGACCCAATTGAATGTGTGTGCACACACACATGCTTTAATTTTACTGCAAATTCAAAGTTGATTTAACTCCTTTAGGGATCCTAAATCACTTATTATATAACAATAAATAAATAAAATGTTACCATAATTATGACCACCATAGAATTGTTGAGATGTTGAAAATTTTAGGTGTGTTGGTATTGTTTCTTTTGTCCCATAACTTGGTTTTTTCTTTTATAAATTGAGTTTTTTCTCTCTTGGCATTGGGGTGTGTCATGAGTATTACACCTATTTCATACCACTTCTTGCCCCCGTTTTAGATTTTCCCCATGTTCTTTAGTATAATTACTCCCCTTTTTTCACCCTTTGAATATGTTATAATAATATATTTCAGAAAAATGATAGTAAGAGATATTCCATGTAGAGGATAGGTTGGTTTTCAATTTGAAGTTTTGATTCCTTGTTTATCTGGCCAAGTCTTTGAAATTTTGCTAGCTAGTAATTGTTATTCACAATAAATTTCTCAAATTTAATAAGCAATATGGATCTCATCTTGTGTTAGAAATGATTTTTCGGTTAACTAATATTTCTCCCATTGGGATTCAAGTCTTTCCAAAGATAATTTTGTGTTTGTGCCAATGTTAATGAAAACAATTAGGATCACATCCAAGTCCATTAGATTTTGTAGATACCCAAGTGAATATGGAAAGGAACCTTCTAAGGAATTGTTAGATAGATTCAATGATTCGAGTGTAGTGAAACTTTCAAGTTTTGGTGGAATGACACTGGTTAATAGATTGGTAGAAATGTCTATAGCTAAAGCATTTTCAAGTTTCTCTTTCTCTAGAGGTAAGGGTGGAATATTTTCCTTTGGTGCTAAAGCAATACTCTACAACAAAATAATAAATGTTACAATAAATATCATAGGAAAGTAATAAATATGATAGGAGTGTATATAGGTCATTGGTGTAACACACCCAACCCCCTATCTACTTTTAGGCTGGTGGGATGCTTCATTTTCATCTTCTTGGAACTCAGGATGAGTATTTAGGTTCATTGGTGCCTATGATTTGTAATTTCTACTCAGAAGTGGTATCTATATATCATTCATTTCAAATACTCTATTTCATAATTATGGTTATGCTTATACTATGATATCCAGGGGATTACTTATACACAACCACAAAAACCAAGTTGAAGTATTAGATTAGTTATGTGAATCATATGTTATGATGAACTAAAGAGAATTTTATATGCTACATACTTGGGTGTGGTTCATTAAATAGAATGACTATCCCCATAGTGGCCCACAAATGATGGCAATGTAAAAATAAATAAATAAAAGGAACCTTAAAAATTCATAAAAAGAAGAAAAAAGACAAGACATACTTGATATTTCAAATTCTAATGTGTAGCATTGCATTGATACAACATCTAGAGCATATGAAAATACACGAATTGGATATTGTAGTAAATAAAAACATAATTATATTTAGTTTTTAGTAAAAACCAAAAAATACTTTTAAGACATTTCAATAAATCCTAATAGAAATTAAAACCGACAAGATTGCAAATAGTAAACACCATTGATATTATTTTTTGTAAAATCCATATGAGAAAAGATTACATAGTGACACACACACACACACACACAGACATCTAATATGCGATGGCATGAATAACCTCCTATTTGTTTTGAGAATAATTTATTGGAGTCATCTGATCTTGGATCAAACCTCTCTCAATCTGAAGGAGAAACAATGAAGTCGACATTGACTATGATGTTTCTCTGTTGGATAGAGAGAGGTTTTCTCCAAGAATAAATGAGTCCAATAAAAAAATTTATACTGAAAAGGGACAACCACGTTAAGGTGGAAGCTTCTATGGCCCCTCCCCCCCTCACATCACTCTAAATTCCCCAATACCCAATCTATATTCTACTAAAAAATATGCATTAAAAATATTCAAAATTAATAAAAAGTGATTGTAAAGCTATAAATGAGGTTTATCATTCAAAGGCATATGTCATAAAAAATATTTTTTATAAATGAGATTTATCATTCAAAATATATTACAAACATACTAGCTATATAATGTACATCTATTTGTCTTATAAGATTATAATACATCATCAATTTATTTTAGTCTTCTTTTGTGTTTTTCAGTTCTTAAGTAATTCATCCATGTCCATGTCTTCGTTTATTGGTTTCTCTTAGGAAGATGATTTTGCTTCAATCCTTTCACGCCAAGCACACTTGGTTTCGTACCCACAACATGAAGGATTCTGTGAGGGGCCATCACCTACAAAAAAATAAATATTAAATTTATATGACCAATTTTTAAATATCATTGAAGTAGTTCATTAATATTAAAAAAAACCTCTGCAATGTAATTATTTACCAGTTGGTCCACTAGTAGACAACGTTAGAATGGATTCCATATTCTCCTGATCATCTTCAGGTTGAGGAGGCTCAACTACGACATTCTCTACCATTAAAACAACAAAATTTATAAGGAAAAAACCATAAATGTATAAGTAATAAAAATTAGAAGTACAAAATGTATAAGTACAAAATTATTAAGTATATGATTAATATACAACCATTTTTACCATCGTGGGCCCCAGTCACAAGAACATCTTGGGGCTACACCCCACTGGGATGGGGTTTTTGGGGAGCACCATGATTTTCTGGCTGCGCTTCACTATCAATGCTTTGTTGTCTAGTGCTAATGGTTTCATTGATAGTTTTTCTCCCCTGATTAAAACAAAGTAATACATTAAAGTTATGGATGATATAAAAAATTTACATAATTTATAAGTAATGAAAGGTTAATGTAGACTTATTTTTATTTACCTTATCCCATAAACTGGATCTTGGGGTCTACCCCATGTTTTTCCTACGCTCAACCATGACTTTATAATCGTACTTGTAACCAAGTTGGAGGTCTTCCTTCATGGTTTCAGTTCTGAAGTCGTTTCCCTGCATTACATAAGAGCATGTTTTTTTAATGTTTTGGGTTGTAATAAACTGAAAGTTGTAAGGCGATACAAATAATATTCTTAGTATGTTTGGGTACTTACGATTCGTGACTGTAACCTTGAGTATCCACCCTAGCCTAGATTGTGTTGGCCATGCCTAACAATCCTTTGTTTGGTTTCCTTGAAAGTTTCAGGCAACCTATCATCAAAATTTTCAAGTATGTTATATACCACACTTTTATTTAGATCTGAAGAAATTAAAGGTATTGAGATCAAAATATTGTAATTTACCTTGGGTTACCAGTTATTTTTTCTCTTTATTTTTTCAATATATTTTCTTTTGCATCATCAATTATCTCCTTCCACTCCCTCTTTGGAATCGAGGGAGGACACTCATACCTAGAGTTTCCTTCCAAGCGTCATCTATAAACATCCTGCGTATATTTTAAATATTCTCATGTTGCAGAGGTGACCACTTTTTTATTGAATGTGTCTACTCCAAAGAGGCTTTCAAGATAATCCATAAATTATTTTTTGAGGTTGGAATTCTAGCAATTCCACCTCATGCGTAAGGTTGCCCCAAATATCAACAAGTCCTTGATCTCCAGGTGCCTATAAAAATGGTCGTTTCCTACACATAAAAAGATATGATCATTAATTTAAAAATACTAATCTAGATGATTTGTGTATGATATGGACAACATGAAATAGTTAAAATATAAAAAACCTCCCAAGAGTCTTATTTTTTTTAATGGAAGTCTTTTATTGTTGACCAAAAATGTGCACGGAAGGGTCCCCATGCTGGTCACACGTTTATCTCCAGGAAATGAAACCATGTCAACCGCATCATTATCCTCATCCTTGTCACCACCTCTAGAGACTGACCACTAGATGCCTAGCGGTGTGTATCATGGCTCCTATCTAAATTAGGCGTGGAATATGGAGAAGTAAAAAAATACTATAGCAATTGTATGACATCTCACGTCAAGACTCTGTGGCCTCTTTGCAACACCACTACTACCAACATCGGGCTGAACAGGCTCCAAAAATCTCTTTATAAAAAATAAAATGTCTTTTTCATGAGATAATGTAAAAATTAAAAAACAGAGTTTCATAATTGAATATATGAGTACATTAAAAAAAAACTCTTTAAATTATGGTTATTACCTTATATGTGTTAAGTTGTGACATAAGGAGATTGATCATTTCTAGGACATCGAGAATTTGATCTGGACAGTCAAACAAGCTATCAAGTTCCTTTTTCTCTTTAATGATCTTTCTTTTTATTAATATCGTCGGATCAGGGGATGAGTACAACCCCTCCTCGTCGGACGAATCATGATCACATGGATTTCCAACTACATATCATTTCAACATCAAAATCAATGTTATTTAAGTTATACAAAAAATTGAAATAACTGATATCCACACAAATAAAATTATATAAATAAATAATAAAATTCACGTAAAATGAAAGTCGAATTTGATAATCAATTACATGTTTTGTGGCTAGCCCTTTTCCACAATCATCCTACCACATTATAATATAATATAATTAGAACCCCCAAATAGTGAGTATTCCATCCTCAACCTAGTTCCAATTTTTGATTTTTTTTTTCTATATTCAAAGTTCTAAACCCTTGCACGCACTCCCAAAAAGAAAATTAATCAATGTATAGAGGGAGTGCATAGCTTGATGAATTCAAAAGGGGTACCAAGTGGAATATTTGACTCTTTCTAGCCATGAAATAAGGACAAAGTAAAAAATGGATGAGGAGCACCCCATGTAAAAGGGGTTATAATAATTGCTTAGCACACATGCTTGAGGAATGCCCTAGCTAAGGATAGGACACATGAAAACTAAACCATAAGAACATGGTTTAACTTTAATATTGGAAGGAATGCTCCATCTTATAAGGAAATATAAAATTATTCTATGGCATGATCAAGTATTATGTATGGAAACAAAGAGAATTGCTCCACTATCTCGAGGTTTGAATTATTATTTTAAGGAAGGAAAATGTTAGAAGAGCATGTTTTGATGAAGAAATTCAAAGGAGAGTGACGTGCGGTAGAAAATACTTTTTCAAACCCTACTTTGAGCACATTTCCACCTTTATTGAGGAGGTCCCAACTTTGAGGGGGTTTTCTTGGAGTTGATTGTGGATCTTGAAGAAGTTTAACAATATTTTATTTTATTCTGATACATTTCACATATACTCCTCTTTATTTCTATTTTACATATAATTTTTTATGTCTATGATTGTTTTCCTTAATCATTCCAATAACTAGGCAAGTGCCCTTGGTATTTATCTTAATCCATAATCAAGGGACATCCTTGAAGAGGTTATTCCTTCTTATTATGTGATCATGATCCCAAAAGGGGGAAATAGGATTGTTCCTCTTCATTTGAGCCAACCCATCTCCTCTTGAATCATTCGACTCCCTTGTAGGCTTCAATAGCCTCACAATTGTGAAATTAATAAAGGTGCAACTCTATGTTTATCTCAATAAACATCAAGGGAATGACTATGCTAAATATCTAAGAGTAATCCCATCAACAAACTTTCTATGCACAAAGGATCTTGAATCCAAAGACATTGATATGACCTCCTCATCCCTACATTTCCCTATCCTACACACTAATATGATTTATCTCTACCCCTATTGTCTTCCTTCTACCATAAGAAAATTAGGTTGGTGTGATCCATATTTTTAAAAGTTGGCTCTCAATGCAAATAAATCATGTTGGGAAGGAAGGAATGATGACCTTCTTCAGATTGATCAAAATGGAATGCTTAAGGGGGTTGTGATTCTTAGTGAAGTAGATCCTTCCTATATGAATTAAAATGATGGAAGAATTCTCACTATGCCTGGCCATTATGCATGCTAACAACCACCCTCCCAAAAATAGGTGAGAAAACATCATCAACTTGATTCATTAGATTTATTTACAATGTGAAGGCTTTCCAAATCAATTTGGACAATAATGAAAAGTGAATGATGGTAACAACCACTCACAATTTTCAAGCATGCTCATAGTGTTCCCTCTAGCTTGGCCTCCTCTTCCCTCTATGAATTCTATCTCCTCTGGCATCGTGTCGTAGATCTCCTTCTTCAACGTTCCCTCACATAGATATTAGGGTTTGGGAAGCTACTTACGGGGTCCTCTCCTCAGCTCTCCTTAGCTCTCCTCTTCTTCTCTCCTTGAATCTCCTCATATGATATCCTCGAGGTTTTCTCTCCTCACGCATGCGCAGGTTTGAAATCTAATTTTTTGTTTTTTGTTTGGATTATTATTTATAATTAATATGTATTATAATTATATATATTTAATAATTAATATGTATATTTAATAATTAATATATTATATATTATATGATAGGGGTTAATGTGTTAATAATCACCTAACCTAGACCTTGAATCGACACCCCCTAACCTTCTAAATCATCAACCCATAACCCTTCTAAAGATGCAATGTGATTTATTCCCATTGTTATGCATGTCAAAGTGAAGAAATTCAACCAAGAGAACGCAAACAATGGGAGTAACTATGACTCTCTTAAGGTATCCAGATGCCTCGTCCTCTATTTAATGATGCACATGAATGGATCATTAACGATATTCCCCAGTCCCTAGCTACTATATTCTAGAGAAACCACATTCAAAGGAATGGGCTTGGCAGAATTAGTAGGTAAAGAAGACCCTGTTGAGATTGACTCTAGTCCTAACCCATTTATAGTTTGGGAAAATTAGGGCATAGTTTGGGAAAATTAGACCATAACATTTTTCTTTGGGACTAAAATTGATGATGGAAACAAGTGGGTGTGTGAGTCAAATTTGAGTCCAGAAACCCTCCCATATCATTAAGGCATGTGAATAGTCTAACTCTACGATCATGATGATATAAAAATGAATGAGATTCTCTTGGTTTCAAGAATAATTTATCCTCTATTGAACAAGGACAACCATGTGAACGTGGAATATCATATGGCCCCTCCCCTCCCCCTCACATCACTCTCAATTCCGGAATACCCAATCTATAAAATATAAAATAATCGAAAGCAACCTAGTAAGATTCATGCATAGAAACTACAAAAACAAAAATTATTGAAGGTAAATGAAATTATGTGTTTGTAAATGATATTGTTAGTTTACCACATACTTTAGTATATTGGTGACTATTTTCAGGTTTCACATAATAATTAAACAACATGTAGCATAGGATATAAAAATGTTGCATAAAACTTAAAACCATGTAATTAACCCATTGTAACACCCTTGTTTCCCAAAGCTTGTAATTAATCATTAAAAATAATCACCATGCTATGGAATGGGAACAATGTAAATGTATTATTGTTTTAATTTCCAACAACTGACTGTGGGGGTGAATCCTTGAATTACTAGCCATGATATCACTAGAGGAAAGAATTTGAAAACTATAAGAGAGGGTTCATTATGTCGAATGAACCCAAATTTACCTTTGATGAGGATAATAAACCTCCTCCAGATCCCAAGGAGAGTAATCTGTTAATGAAGAAAGAACCGATGGTTGAACCATCAACCACCACCATGAATGGAAGCATGATCTAACTGTAGAATGTCAACCTGAAGTACCACAGGGTCTTGTAGACCCAAAATGACCCGAGTTTCCTTATGAAAAAAGGAACAAGATAGGAGGGATAACCTTCTCAAGGAAGTATGTGCATGAAAAGAATGAAAAATAATAAAAGGGGAAGAGAGGAGATCATGGGAAGATCTACATCGAAGAATGAGTAGAAGGTTGCGATATTGATGCTGAGGAAGCATCTGATAAACCTTGCAGAAGTTGTGAAAGAGAAAGGATCTTTGAGAATTTGAATAAATTACTTAGTGACATCATGGATTGGCATGGGGGTGGCCAGAGCGCTAAGAATGAATGCCTGTGAGCCTATTTTTGGGTAGAAAGGAGAACACCCACAATTCGTTAGTTGGTTGCAACCTATAATAGATAAGTATTCTCATATCCTGTGTAATTGAACTGTAACAGAAAATTAAAGTTGGATGTCCTATGAATGTTATAGCGATGTGCATGGTTTCTTGATGACTAGACTATATTTCTTTATCTTTGCTTGATTATGCATTTAAGAAAGTAAGGAACTATATGGTTTTATGTGTAAATGCTTGAGCCCTATAGTGGCTCAAGTTTAGTCAAATGAACTATGAGTTCGTCGACCCTGGGCATAGTTCCCCATAGTCATGTCGACACTCCTAGTTGTTTTGAGTCTCCTGGGAAAAAGAGTCCGTTAAGCTCAGGATAAAGAGTGAAAAGTGTGCGCTAGTGCCTAAGTCCTTCAGAAATGATGAAGATCAGGAAATATAGCAAGATTTAAGTCTCGAAGGGGAAGATCCTTTCATTTGGAATATGAGCAGACGAGATTCGTTTGGGAGAACCTAAGGTATGTCATGACCATTGGATTTGGAGAAGGAACATATGTGTTAACTCCTCGACTCCTTCATTATTCATGAGTTTGGTAAAATTTGGTATTGATCGTAAGGGAGACGGATCCTCCAAAGTCGCGGAGCCAAATTTAATCTGGGCCATAGATCTGAGGATGTCCGGGAACCATCCCAATCATCAGATATATGTTGTAGTCAGCCCGATGTTGACTTCTATGGGAGAATAAGGGTCTTTTAAGATCAAAACCCTCGAAGGTCGGAGTCGTGAAGTAATGCTAACCATGAATGTAACGATCCTTCAGGACCCCTTTTGACCATTCGATTGTGGGGAATTGTGTATCACGTCGAGAGAACATGGGGGCCCACATGTTGAGTGACAACATTACCAGGTGTGGCAACCTCGTGGCATGGTAAGGGGATGTTTATGACCTGAGGTAGGTGCCATGTATTCTTATCGAAGTGTTTTGGGATGACAGATGTCTCTCTAATAGTGGACCAACAATGGGAACCAAGGGACCCTTGAGAAGAAGTTACGGGTTGTAGATATTTCGGGTTACATGGACACCTTTGGACCATTAGATCTAGGTTGTGGTCATCTTGACATTGACCAACTCTTGGAGAAAAGAGGATTTTGCATCGAAAAACCCTCTAAGGCCAAATTCACGAAGTAATGAGGACCATATATCCTTGAATCCTCTGGGATCCTTCTCAGTCGTCAATATACAGGGGATGCATGGTGCTAGATCCTTTAGTCCAGAGACTAGGCACTCTGGGGAATTTGAGGTGTGGCGTATTGATAAGCTCCTAATCTTGAAGTGATGAGATCCGTCGATTCGAGGGCACTTAGGAACTTTTCCAATCCATCAGATCTAGGTCATGGTCATACTTGTGCTAACCAAATCTAAGAGAAAGGAGAAGTCTACACCATGAAACTTTTGAACGTCAAAGTTACGAAGTAGCGCAGGTTGTCGATACAAGGTTTACATGGACTTACATTGGCCATGAGATCGGAGGGAATGAAATATGATTAGTGCAGAGTGATGTGGTGCAGTGATGTCACCGAGGCTGACATGGACCCAAGTTGACATGCCATGTGTCACTTGGATTCATGCGTATCACATACCCTATAGACCCATTGGAACATGACACATGTCACCCCCTGATGAGGGCACATGTCACCACTGCCCTATTATATGTTTTAGTCCCTGATACATGCCCACCTAGCCAGATTGGTTGGTGAAGTAACTAAAACTCCAGGAGTTCGGGACTTTGGGACTCCGAAGGATTTGGGGTGTAGTATTGTAGAGAGACCAAAGGCTCGAAGTCTGGAGCCACATGGAAATATTACAAGACTTCAGGAGTTCGAGACTCCAGGAGGTCTCATGTGTAGACAACAAGGAAGCGTTCAACATCAAAGTGTTGAAGCGCCCAAGCACTGAAGTGCCAAATTCCCCGTTGATCTTTGTGTTAAAAGAATATTGAGTCTAGTCATGGGAATTGGATGATGGATGGAATTCCACCATGGATGAAGGAAACCAAAGAAAACATGTGTAAGTTGGATCCATATGGGTGCCACCTAGTCTCTGACCAATAAATGCCATAAGAACTTGGCAAGGGTGTATATGCTAGTCTAGAGCTCAAATTTGAGCATGCAGGCAGTGGTTGGAGAGCTCATGATGGGAAGAAGCTAATGGAGATACCTGATTTAGGATCTGAGATAGTTAAGGAAAAGTGAAATTATGACACCCCAAACCTTAAAAGAGTATTTAGGGTTCAGGTGTGTTACACCCATGACATAAGTAAATTATTTTAAGAGAATAATTAATACAAATTAAAATATATATTCACGTACCTAATCCAACTCAACATCTGTATAATCATCCTTATTTTTTATATTCTTCTTCATTGAACTCGACATATGTATCATCATCTGGTTCAGAAACTGTTTTGAAAGGATTGATGATATCATCATCATCATTAATGTCATTTTTTAGCATATTTTCATCTACATAATCATCAAGAACTACATTGTCTCCGACGTCTAGATCATGATATTCTTCGTCTTCTTCGTCTATCGACCCTACATGATCTTCCGTCTTTGTCTGATCTGACGAATCATATTCTTCTTTAATATCATATTCTTTTTGTACATGAGTATACTTAACTAGCCTTCCTCTTGTATCATATCTAATAATAAATGACTAATCCCTCTCACCTGGAACATTTGAGTAAAAGATCTGTTCACATTGGCTTGGAAAAGCATAATGATTATGTCCTCTTTCAAACATCGTTGTTTTAATCATCAGAAATCTATTGGTATGATGAATAACAATTCTTTCTTCATCGCATTCATGCATTCGTAACCTATACCATTTGACATCGAACATAACTAATTTGAAGGAATTCAATTCACACTCAAGTATATCATTAAAATATCCATAGTATTTATTTTAATATTCTCGGGGATGTCTGTCACTCCTAGAGGAAACATTAGTGAACTGGAATATTGCAGTTTTCCCACTATCAAAAGTTTTCCTGGTTTCATCCAACTGTTTGATGCAAAATTTATGACCATTGCACCACATAGCCTTGTGATGTTTCAACTGCAATATGCCATATATGTAAAAGATGCATTGTCAATTAATAAATTAACATATTTGTATAAATCGGAAAGTATCTCAAAAATATATAAGTAAACATGTATTCACATTAATATAATATACAATAACTAAATAAAATGGGTGATTTTTCTTTCCTTTCCATCTTTCAAACCATATGCTAAATCAATTTCCCTTTGCGTAACATTGACATCTCTTTTATGACGAGCTTCTCTAACCAATTCAGATAGTCATTTCCATGATAACCTATCACCATGATGTTGTTTACATCTTTCAATCCATACATTCATCCAGTCAATATTTTTTGCAATGTATAAATAAAGTACATCCCAATCTTCAGTAGCTGAATCAAAAAATCATAATTCACCAATATTAAATATCAGTTATAACGTCTAGGGTAAATATTAATAATTTATGAAATAAAATATATTAATGTATTAATTAGTATGATAATATACTGTAGTATAATCGATATAAAAAGTATGTAGAACATAAATAAAATGCTAGAAATGGCAGAATAAAAATAATATAACCAGAATAATCACCACAACAACACTGAAATGATATAAGAATAACAACAAAAATAACACTTTGATTCTAAGAGCAATGTTCACGGGCCTCTTCGAGGGGGAAACCTCCAGTCGGGTAGAGCTTTATTACAATAATTTCCAAGCTAGGGTTCTCATACCTCAACTACTATTTATATTAAATATGTATATTAAAAGAAGCATCTAGGGGAAGATCCTTCTAGAAGTGAAAGCTTCTATTAGGTCTTCTTACATTCGACTTATTCTATTTTATTGCAAGGCCTTACTAATATTGATCCTTTATTACATCTGAATATATTGTTCTACCTATGTGCGGGTTAGGACCCTAACATGTCATCCCCCTTAAAACAACCTTGTCCTCAAGGCTTGAGATGTGGAAATTGTTGCAGAATGGTAGCTAGTTCCCAAGTGGCATCTGCTGGAGTTGTATCTTTCCATTGGATTACCACTTCCTTGATGTTTCTCTAATGCAGGCGACACTCACACTAGTCCAAAACTACTTGTCGTTTTAGCCAAATGGATCCTTCTTCGGCTAACACAGGAAGGTTGGTATGAATTTGGCGATTAGTTTTGATCACCTTCTTTAAGAAAGAAACATGAAAATTAGGATGTAGCTTCGAATGACTGGGCAAAGCTAATTGATAGGCCACTTGTCCCACACACTTGAGAACTGTATAAGGGCCATAAAATTTGGGTGCTAGCTTCTAAACATGCTCGGCCTTGAGGGAATTATTCTTGTAAGGTTGCAGGCGAAGAAACACCTAATCCCCTTCTTCAAATTGATGTTCAGAGTGACTTTGATCTTCTTTTTGCTTCATGCGATTCTGTGCCATGACCAAATTCTCTTTGAGGGTACAGAGAATAGCCTCTCAAACTATAAGTGTTTGGTCAACCACCTGGAACTTCAAGACACCAGCTAAGTATGAGAGAACTGAAGGTGGCTTCTGTCCATATACCACTTCAAAAGGAGTCATGCGTGTAGTTGTATGGTATGAACTGTTGTACCACCATTCATCTAGGGGTAACCATTGAGCCTGCTGATTTTTCTTTTCCAAGGAAAAACACCTCAAATATGTTTCCAAACACTTGTTGACAACTTTTGTTTGACCATCAGAATGGGGATGATAAGTTGTACTGAGATGCAATTGGGTGCCTTGAAGCTTGAACATTTCTTGCCAAAATTTTCTTGTGAAAGTTGGGTTGCGATCAGAAACAATAGAGTGTGGCATGCCATGAATCTTGAAGACCTGATAAATGAAAATTTGAGCCACTGGGGATGTTGTAAGCGGGTGTTGAAGAGCGCAAAAATGAGCATACCTGGAAATTCGATCTACAACCACCATGATGAGTGATTTATTTCTCGATTTGGGTAAACCTATAATAAAATCCATAGAGATGTTCTTCCAAATAGCAGGTGGAATCAAGAGTGGTTGTAGTGTTCCCAGAGATTTGACTATTTCTCCCTTATTGCATTGACATACATCACATTCGACAACAAAATTATGAATGTCCTGTTTCATACCATCCCAGAAAAAAGAACGTTTGACCCTGTCATAGGTTATGGTGAACCTGGACTGCCCCGCTCTCAGTGTAGCATGAAGCTCAAAAAGTACCATGGATTTAATCTTTGATTTTTTACTTAAATACAAATAGCCTTTGTATCGAAGCTCATCATGGAGACAAGAGTACCCTGGGGGAGCTGGAGCACTGGACTGCAATTGTTGGATCAACTGCAAACTTTTGGTATCTTGTAGCCATTCCTGGTGAATGGCTTGGAGCTAATCTGGTACAATGAAGGAAAGAGAAAAAAGGGATCCTTCATCTTCATATTTTCAGGAAAGTGCATCTGCAACCACATTTTCTTTTCCTTTCTTGTAAATAATATCATAATCATAGCCAAAAAGATTAGTTACCCATTTTTGTTGCTCTAAGGAGGAAATGCGTTGTTATAGAAAATACTTGAGGCTTTGATGGCCCATCTTAATTTGGAAGCATTTCCCCAATAGATAAGGGAGCCACAAATCAATGGCATGAAGAATAACCAACATTTACATTTCATAGATAGATTTGCCTAGATTTCTTTCAGACAGTTTCTTATTGGTAAAGGCCAAAGGTCGACCCTCTTGCATATGGACAGCACCAGCTCCTTTCCCTGAAGCATCACATTCCAAGATATAGGTCTTTTTGAAATCAGGAAGGGCCAGGACTGGAGTGGTGCACATGGCCATATTCAAGGTTTGAAAAGCTTGAGAAATAGTTGGAGTCCAAGTGAAAGACTTATTTTTTAGGAGAGTAGTGAGAGGTGCTGCAATCTTTCTGTAACTCTTAACAAACTTGCGATAATAACCTGTTAAGCCCAAAAATCCACGCAAGATTTTGAGAATATTTGGGTGAGGCCAGTCTTTCATAGCTTCAATCTTTTTAGGATCCACCTTGACTCCATCCTTGCCATCCAAATGACCCAAGTACTCTACTTCTAAGGCGCGAAAAACACATTTAGACTGTTTCAGGAAAAGTTGGTGCTGCGAGAGTAGATGGAGAACTCGATCCACATGATAAAGATGTTTTGTCCAGGTATTGCTATAGATGAGGATATCATCAAAGAAAACTAAGACAAAATGACAGAGAAAAGGATGGAATACATGATTCGTGAGGCTTTCGAATGTGGAGGGGGCATTACACAAGACAAAGGGCATGACCAAAAACTCATAGTGGCCCTCATGAGTTCTTAAGGAAGTCTTGGGAATGTCTACCTCTTTCATACGTATCTGGTGGTAGCCCAAAAAAACATCAAGTTTAGTAAAGAATTGGGCAGAATTGGGCACCACTCAGTTCATCTAGGAGGTCATCAATGACAGGAATGGGAAATTTGTCTTTAATGGTAAGTTTATTGAGGGCACAGAACTCAGGACACATTCACCAAGAAATTTCTTTATTCAGGACCATGAACATAGGAGAAGAGTAGGGGCCTGTACTAGGGCAGATAATGCCTGCATTAAGGAGTTCCTAGACCATTTTCTCAATTTCATTTTTTTGGGAAAAGGGGTGACAATACAGACGGATATTGCGAGGAAGGCTTCCAGGTACAAGGGGAATGGAATGATCATGAACACCATGTGAAGGAGGGAGTCGCTGGGGAGTGGAAAATACCATTTGATGTTTATAAAGGATGGCTTGGAGGTCTTATGACACCGAGGGTGTTTCTTTTTCTTGTATGGCATGGAGTTGAGAAATAACACTAGAATGATCATTTTTGAGCATCTTTTCCATGCAATGGGAACTAATGATCTCAGGTGAACCAACGGTGATGCCTTGGAACTTATATTGGTGGCCCTCCTGGTTAAATTTCTTGGTTAATTCCTTAAAATCCATGAGAATGGGACCGGAAGTCCTTAGCTAGTGTACACCCAAAACAATGTCACAACCACCCATGTCGATAGAAAACATATGATATTTTAGGTGGTAGTCACAAATTTGGAGACACACATTTTCACAACACCCTCCACATTTCATGGAGCCACCATTGGCAATCATGATTTGGAAATTATTGACAGCATGGATGTAGCAATGAGTTTCATGGGCAATGCGGCGATGAATAAAATTATGGGTGCTTCCACTATCAACTAGAATGATGACCTTCTGATGCTTGATGTAACTAATTAGCTTGAGGGTTTGGGGAGCAGAGAATCCAGTGAGAGCATTGATGGAAATGATTGGTTCTACTTTGGGAGGGTCTGAGGGAGGGGTTATGTCGGGGTTTCAGGTACTAAGAGACAAGGGGAGTTTCAATATCCTCTTCCGAAATATCCTCGGAGATGGCCATAAGAATATTTTGTTCCTTACACTTGTGGCTCGGAAAATATTTTTCATCACAATTATAACAAAGGCCTTTGAGTTGGCGTTCAACCATTTCAGCCCTAGTCAGTTTTTGGATCTTTAGTTGAGCGGAGGGAGTAGTGGGATTTATTGGTTTAGGGTGAGGGATAAAGGAGGGTTTCCGGTTTTGAGAAGATATAAATTGTTGTGATTCTTTATCTCTTTTAGTATCCTCCACCCAACTCTGAGTCCAAGCCATGAGAACATGGGCCTGAATCTCATCCTTGAGGCCACTGATAAAACATTCTCGGAAAAATGCATCAGACATGCCCTCCATCCCAAAATCCAGGTGCTTAAAGGCAACTATAAAGTCTTCCAGTATTCCTAATTGTTTCAACTTTGTCAAATGGCCCAAATGGTTGGTGTCAGTTTCAAAGCATTCATAAAGCTCTTCCACAAAGTGTTTCCAAGAAATATACCCTTGACGATAAGTTTTTCTCCATTGCCACCATTGCCAATGTTCTTGATCTAGATGGAGAACACCATACCAGATTTTGACCAAGTCATCTATAATGCCATATAAAGAGAAATAATGTTTCATTTGGGTTACCCAACCAGTGGGGTTTGAGCCATCAAATTTGGTCACATCCACCCGTGGAAGGTGCAGGTCACATTGAAAGTGATGGTTCTGAAAGTTATGGGAATGAGAGGAATGCTCACCTTGAGTATGTGGAGGTGAGGAAGACAAAGGGTTATTTGTAGGGATATGCAGTTTGGTGCAGAGTGCCAAAAAGACAGATTCAAGCTAGGTGGTGAGGTCTTGTTTGATTTCCTCCATTGAGGATTGCACGGTTGTATTGATGGACACAACATTGGCATTGAGTTGTTTCACTTCTCATTGGGTCTCGATGAGACTAGATTACAAGGTGTTGAAGCGATATTCAAAGTCTTGGCTACAGGTATGGGCCATGAGGATGGGGGAACTGAAAAGGGGCGGGTGGGGTCAATTTTTTTTTCCGAAAAATGATATGTATGAATGTGATAAGGGAGAAGAGAGGAATCCAATGGAATAGGTCTCAAATAATGGTGAAAAAAATTCCAGACTTCTTTTACACTTGCGGAGTTATAATCCAGTCTGAAGAATACTACAAAGATGAAATGCCCAAATGCTTAACCATAAATAAATGTGTATTTACTTGGCAATCTGAACACATTTGCACGGCAATAGATCCTGTCTGTTTTAATTTGTTTACGTTTTTGTCCCCAAGGATTAGGTATTCAAGGGTTCTACAAACAAGGGTTTTCCTTGTGCTATAGCTCTCTGATATACGTGTGGGGTCCAACAATAGTACTCAACCCAATATCTCAAGGCACTAACTAAGGAGGATAGACTGTACCCTTATCTGTATTACCTGACTACCCAGGTACTAGAGAGTATCTTCCTGAGTGTTGTTCTCGGTGGCATTTTAACTGTCAGACTGTCGATCAGTTTATACAAAGAGGGCTTCAAGAAATCTAGGTCGATCTGTACACGGGTGATGTCTAATGCACTACCACTCAAAGGGGTACCAACAAGGTTTACCAGGGTGTCCAACAGATGTGTGCTTAAGAACCACTTGTATTTCCTACGTGTATGAATCCCTCAACCGCGGGTTTATGTGTTGCATAACGACAGATCTGTGTGGCTTAAAGACGTCGAAATACGTATCTACCCTGGAAAAAAAATTACCCACAATTTCTGCTAAGGAAAGTGCTCTGATACCACTTGTAGTATACCAAATATAAAAAGTATGCAGAAAAAAATAAAATTCTAGAAATGACAGAATAATGGCAATATAACCATAATAATCACCACAATAACACTAAAATGATATAAGAATAATAACATAAATAACACTTTGATTATGAGAGAAATGTTCATGGGCCTCTTCGAGGGAGAAACCTCCAGTCGAGTAGAGATCTATTACAATAATCTCAAGGATAGGGTTTTCATACCCTCGACTCCTATTTATACTAAACATTTCTATCAAAAGAAGCATCTAGAGGAAGATCCTTCTACAAGAAGAAGCTTCTATTAGGTCTTCTTACATTTGACTTATTCTATTTTATTGCAAGTCCTTATTAATATTGACCTTTATTACATCAGAATATATTGTTCTACCTATGTGCGGGTGAGGACCCTAACATATACACAAAAAATAAAATTTATATGTATTGATATATTACCTCTCATTTTCTTCATTCTACCTTCCCCAACAGGTGCTTCCGATCTTAATTTTTTTTTATGGAGTTCACATCCCAAATGTGATCCACTGCATGAATAGTTGGCACTGCTAATTTAGGAAGATAATAACTAATATACACCATGGATTGATATACCATATATCCCTCTACCATAAAACCCTCAGGACGTGATCTTTGTCTAACCAAAGCCTTCGATGATTTCAAGTGTCTCTCCACCATCCACATTGACCTTGTGTGTACAAGTCCACAAATTTCAATCTCCTCAACTTGGTGGATGAGGTAGTTTTTGAGGAAAACATATGGAGTACCTCACTCAATCATTTTCATATCTTTCTTGGCTAAGACAAGATAATTGAGAATGTCACCTGAGGTTTATAGCCTTAAAAAATCACTCAATCCACAAGTATTAATTACAAAGGATCAAGGCTGATTTTATGATTTGTATATGTTGCAATATAAAATAAAATTTAAACAAATCTAGATGAATGTATACATATTTTACAATAAAGTAAACATGGAGACAAAAGCACAAGGAATAACCAAGTCATGCAAACACATGTATGAGATAGAACAATAATCTAATTTTTTTCATTCTAAGATACAAAATTGCATTTCTCTTTTAAAAACCCCTGCGAGGGTATGGACCAAAGTAAAATTTAGAAGTCTCCGATGGGCACCATACAAAGAGACCCTGACAATGAAATAAAAATGAAACTAATGATCTGGATCATCTTGCCACTTGACTCTTAAAAACAAGCTATTGAATGGTATGAATCAGTTTTGAATCCCACTGCCTTCAATAAGACCCTTAGAGTTATATTTCTCCTTCTGTTCTCCCTTTTTTCTTCTTCTCAATAAACCTTTATTCTTTCTCAATAGGTTGAGGTAGATCAACTACTTTATTTAGTTAAGTCAAATTAACTTAACTAATTAGTTTAGGGAGAAATAACTAATAATAATATATAAATAAAAGTCTAATTAATAATAACTAAATAGGTGGGAACCCTTGTGACTCCCATCATTCTATTTTCCAATCATCATATATAAAATAAAAAATTTATCATTTGGATCATATAAAACCCTTGTAGCTCCCATGGATAATTCAAATATTTAAATATCAACAAAATTTAAGGCCATATCCTAAGAAAACAATATATCGATATTATCCACAAAAAATATCCAAAATAAAGCTTGTTGTCCAAAATATGCTAAAAATCATTAAACACTGTCTTCATCACTGAATATCATACTAAAAAAAAACATTTAAAATTCATATTTCTTGTTGTGTGAGGCATATTTCCTCTTATCAATGTTGTCTCCTCTTGACTTTTCTGGGGTAGCCCTTGGTTGGTTAGACCCTTGGGGTTGTATTTCATTGATCACATGGGATTAGTAATATTTTAGGTGGAGACATGAATACACATATTTAGAAGACTCTGTGGATGGACTGGAGGGGGAGGCCACCACTTTTCCTTTGTCTTGTACAGGTTGTGGGATATCAATTTTTAATATTTTGCTAACGTGCGAGGACTATACTGGGGAAACAACATGAGTAATTTTAGCATTGGGATTAAATGGTGGTGGTAAAGGTAATGACACAGTGGTCCAACCGTGGTGGCCAGGCGTAGGCTAGTGGACAATTTCTTGCCAACCGTCATTAGCGGGGACTTCAGGTTGCATTGACACATGTGGAGGAATAGGAATGCATGAAAAATTTTGAATAAGTTGAAATGGGGGTCTTTCAGGTCGTTGATGAAATATACTATGGCCAACCAAATTGAAAAACCTATCTTGAAACAATTGGTTTAACTCTTGTGGATCAACATCTAAGTGGACAGAAAATCAAGGTCTTTTATAGCCTCACTAACAATTACCTATGCCTCTATTATTTCGGTCATTATTGCCCCTGCTGATAAAAATCATCTTGTAGAAATATTTAACAAGTCATGAAAAGTTATTAATAACCCATACATGAAACTCCACTTAAATAAATCAAGAGTTGTCTCTATTATTTACTAAATAATGCATGTAATCCATCCATAAAATGTCATTTATTAATTGCCACAGGAACATGGAATTGATAGGGTCATTGGGAGTATGGAGGGATTGTATTTAGATTAAAGTGGTATCATGGAGGGGGGGGAATTTATGACTATTGTTCAAGAAATAAAAAAAAATAATCAATTGTATAACTAAACATATCTGATAATTCCAATCATCAATTACTGCCACTTCAATTTTTCCTCATTTCCACATAGACCTTTCCTTAAAAATGACTAACAATAGAACATGGAGTGAAAAAATGTAATTGGGATAATGAGGGGAGTGTATTTTATTAAAATGTTATAATAGAAAGGACTCCCATGAATATTATTCTAATACATAAAAAATTCCATCTTCAACGTCAATTTAAATTAAAAAACCCTTGTTGTTTCAAAATTAAAATTCAACACTTTGTTTCCAAAAATCAAGAAATGGGGTTTCACATTAAGGATGATCATTTTAATTTCTAAATTGCATTGCAAAGTAATCATTTCATAATTTATTTCCCAATAAAAATTCGACAGTAATAACGTAGCTTGTGTACAATAGAGTCGAGGATACCCAGCATCAAAAAAATCATAATAATCACAACCAATCAGTCGGCGAAAGGATAGACTGTGGTCCACGATGTCAACACTAATACATTTCAAATCACTACAGGGTTCCATGAAGTGGCCAAAGAATGGATTTTTGTGTATAAACCAATTCAAAATTGAAAATTCAAATAACAATGTTTCCAAAATTCCCTTTCATTCTAGTTCGCAAAACTCATTCAACACATATCTAATTCATCCATAGAGGTATTCCTTTCATATAAAATTGAACGCACAGTAAGTTGCATCCATTAAAAAATAGTTTGGAAATGCTACCATCACCCAAATTATCTCCACACGACAGACTATATTACAAAATAATTGAGCTTAACATTCTTTCTAACTTCAGACAGTGAATAATCAATAAGACCCAAGACTAAAAATGAGCATGAAAAATGCCTTTATTAAATTCTGGGTTGGCCACCTTCACACTATTTTCCAAATACAGGGTTTGATATACAATTAGCAACGGTGATGCGATACAGGGAGACGAGCTGACCAAGAGTGAGGGTTTATCCAAAAGGATCATGAAAAATCTTAACACCACCACATAATTCCACATTTATATTTATAGAGATGATACAAGGGTGTGGGAATGATAGCCATGAGAACCACATAATTAAATGATAGGCAGAGTTTTCAAAAACCCCACTGGTCACGAGCAATGACAATGTTTCTATCGGACAAAGAGGAATCACCAAAAGAAAACAAGAGGCAAGGCAGGCCCAAGAACTTCCCAGACAATATCCCTTTCCACAAGTAAGGCATGAAAATTTTCATATAGTAAGAAACACCCACATTTCTGATGCAAATAGTTCGAATACAAATTCCACAGAGACAAAACTTCACTAATAATCCATACACAGTAAAACAAAATTCCACATATCGTAACTTTGGAAATGCACAGACAATGAGAAAACTCAAGAGCCAATTGTTGACTTAATCAAAGATCATATCGAAATATTCATGGATGGAGCAACAAGAAAACTGATACCTATGTAAAAGTTGCCAAGGAAAGTTAACCAAGCATGTATACCTCTTCCACAACCGAACAAAGTGGAGTAACAACAACCAACAAGAGAGAATGAAAAATGGCTAGGGTGGCCGGCTCGAGGTAGGTTAGAGTGATGTGCATTTACTACATGTCGTATCTACACTTACACATTCATCCATCTCTAGTATGATCAAGCTAACCATATATCACATCAACCACTAACTCCAAATCAATTTAATGTAAGTTGAATACACCATAGTTTTCTTATGTTTCAAAATTACAAATTCACCAACCTTTGTTTTAAAATTCCAATGTGACATATATCAAAACCTTGTTAGGGATACCATGTTTCAATCTTTAAACTTACAATTCTTAAAAAATGAATGCAATCCTTGTAACATGGAATCAAGGTAATCACCAAACCATATATCACATACAAATTGAAGCATGGAGTTTAGAAATTTTATCAAACTAGATGCAGCATAATAACTCTTGTAAGGGTTATATAAGATAACATCATTTCTCTTTTGATCACATCGCCCATAACATCATTTGATCAATTATTTCAACAATGACTTATAAGAAAATAAATTGTATAACTCATCTCACAACCAAGTCATAAGCACATAAAACATAAGTGTCGTCTCTTCATCATAGTCAAACAAGTCACACAAGGGGTCCCACCTATTAGTATATTATTAAATATAATTAAATAATAAGGCGTTGCAACCATTTGCAAGCATGTTCCCTATGTTGTACTTTTGGGCATCAACAAACTGGCGACTCCATAGGGAAATTTGTTTCCAACAAATTAAGAACTCATAATATCTAATTTTGCAGATCACTAAACATAGATCAAAGAATTATTGACCATAATGATTATGCAACAGGGGGGAAAATATGGTTTAAGGGAAAGTAGTATGTATGAGGGGGTTTGATCCTGTATGCATAAAATTTGATCAGTCATAGTAAAATTTGTTTATTTGTGTTAAGGAGAAATTTTCTGATATGGTCTTTTGAATCTCAGGATGGGGGGAAGAAAGGGATAGAAAAAAATAGGGAAGAAGACCAAATCATCTATATAACAAAAGTAATGAAAGAAAAAATATTTTTCAGCAATGTCTAAAAGGATGACATCATGACAGTTGTGTAAACTTTATTTTTATCAATCAACAATACTTATAGAATGACATTGTTGTGGAAAAACCGATCCAAAATTTATTTCTGATAAACATAAAACAAAATAACATAAAATAAAACAACATAAAATGAAACAACATAAATTGAAAATTCAATTGAACAAAGCAAAATAAAACAATGAAATAGAAAAATATGTACAACAATGATTTCCACATGGATTTTATCAATCAAGCTGGTTCCACATAATGTTTCAAGTGGGAACCATTGGTACTATAAGAAAATAATCACTCTTCCATATCCTTTAAAAGGTAATATTTTGCGCCTAGGACAAAATCAATTTTGAAAGGACCTAGACATAATTTATGAGACTTTGAATGTCTTCCTTTATTACCATGGGTTGATTCCCAAAGTAATACTTTCTCACCTACCTTAAATTTGATAGCTTTCATGCATTTGTTAAAATATTTCTTTACAATTTGTTGTCTTCTCTTTATGTTTTCCAAGGAAAACATTCTTTGTTCTTCTAAGGTTAATAGTGCATTTATCCTTTGAGGGATATTGGAGGAATTTAATTCTTCAATTTGTAGTATCATCCGTAGAGAATAAAGTTCCATCTCAGTAGGAAGAATGAATTCTTGACCATAAATAAGATGAAAGGTGGTGCAACTTGTGCTTACCTTGGTGGTAGTACAATCTGCCCAAAGGGCATAAGTGAGGAGGGTTTTCCATTAACGAGGCTTGTCTATGATGAACCTCTTTATGATCCTAACCAGGTTTGTTTTAGTAGAATCAGCTTGACCGTTTCCTTGGGGGTGATAAGATAATGAAGTGAAATGTTTGACTCCCAATTTGACTAGGAATTGAGTCAATTTTGTGGAAATGAAAGCGGGACCATTGTCTGTAATAATCTCTAAAGGAATGCCAAATCTGGAGAAGATGTTTGTTTTGAGGAAATAAATTACCTATTCATCCTGTGAGTGTCTAAGAGGGACAAATTCAGTCCACTTAGTGAAATAATCTGTGTCTATCAAAATAAAAGTATGCCCTGCGGAAGATGGAGGTTTAATAGGACCAATAAAGTCTAGGCCCCAATTAGAAAAAGGAAAATCCAGAAGAACATGTTGCAAAGGCATAGTAGAAAGATGTTATTTCGGAATGAATTTTGGTACTTGTCACAAGATCTTGCGAACTTATAAGAATATTGAAAAATTGAAGGCCAATAGTAACCA
Source organism: Picea sitchensis (assembly GCA_010110895.2). Taxonomy (NCBI): domain Eukaryota; kingdom Viridiplantae; phylum Streptophyta; class Pinopsida; order Pinales; family Pinaceae; genus Picea; species Picea sitchensis. Next base: position 18,609 of record SNQJ01S0048863.1, on the reverse strand, counting down.
TTTCTTATTATTTTAAAAGTAGTAGCTATAGCAGAAAAGTGGAAACCAACATGAATAAAATAATCTGAAGATCCATGAGTTTCATGTAACAATTTTTTTTCTTCCTCATCATTCACACATCGAAGTAATATACCATCAAAAGAGCTTGTGAACAAAAAAAATCCTAAAATAACATACCTAGAAGATTCAAGGCAAAGTCTTCTCCTCTGATGAGGATATAAATCATCTAGGAATTTCTGATATTGAAAGTAATACACCATATTTTTATACCAGGGGTGTTCAACAATAGAAAGGGTTTTATTCTCACTATAAAATAACGTTGAAAGAGGATTATCCTGATCGTCAAATTCTTCACTTGCTTCAACATGTTGAGCTAAGTGAAGGGCTAAGTCTCGTCCCTTGATTTTTTTTGAAGTCATGATCATCAAATCATGCTCCTGAATATTGGCAAGACAATGTGAAAGCTTCCCTGAAAGATAAGTTTGTGAAAGAAAAAACCTGACAGTAGGAAAAGGGACTATTACCTACATATGTTTGCCTAGAATAAAGTGGTGAAATTTCTCCATAACTTTAAAAAGAGAAAAAGCATGTTTCTCAATATAAGATTACTTGAATTCATTGTTTGATAAACTTTGGTTCATGTAAGCTACATTTTTTCCATTATTTTGGTCATCACATTGTAAGAGAATAGAAAAAATTGCTTCCTTAGTGGCATTACTGTATATGATAAAATATTTCTCAAAGTATGGTTTGTCAAGAACCAGTGTAGAACTAATTTCCTTATTAATCCTTACGAAATCATTTTCGATGTCAGTTGTCGAAGAAAAAGAGCGATCTTGCTATAGGATATTATGTATTGGTTTAATCATTAAAGAAAAATCAAGAACAAACCAATGGACAAAGTTGATAATCCCCATAAAGTATTGAACCTCCTTTTTGGAAGTGGGTGCAGGAAGGTTTGTAATAGAAGTAATCCTTTCGGGATCTATGGTCATTCCTAAATCATAAATGATATTTCCAAGGAGATTTCCCTTGGTGACGCCAAAAATATATTTAGAAGGATTTAAAGAAATTCCAAATTTTCTGCATCGCATGAGAAATTTTCTAAGATGACCAAAATGATCTAATCGATTTTTCAAATAAATAGTCAAATCATCAATATATACCTGGATAATCTTACCGATAAGATCATAAAAATTTATCTACATAGCTCTTTGGAAAGTGGCACTTGCAATGTGTAACATCCCGCTCTGGTGTACTGAGCAAACTTATTCTTTGAGGACACTTGCTTGCAAGTGATCCTGATTATTATGATATTAAAACATTTGTCTTTGATTATGATGCGTCATGGGTAGATGACATGTTGTTTTACTAAATTGACATAGACAGGTGCTATTGACTCGGTTTTTCTGAGTGTGCAGGGTTTTGACCTTGAGGATGCAGAGGCATCGATGGAACCCCTTGGACTCCAAATCGAGTCAGGGAGTGTGCTTTTGGGGTTTGATTGATTTACTGTGATATTAATACCTTTTGATTAGATGATATTATGTGGACATGTTCTGACATGATTGTTGATGATGCAGGTTGATGATAACTTGCCGACCAAACTCACATATGGAGTAAAGGGGTCACACATGACTACTAGAGCGGTTGAGGGAGAGGTGTGGTCAACAGTCCTTCCACAGCCTACTAGCACTCCCGCCGTGGCTCGAACTATAGGTTAATGATTACCTAGTTCGAGAGGACCCACGATGCCATGAGGGAAGACTATGACAATCACTCACGATGATTCTAAGGGGTGCGCAATAAGGCAAGGGACTTATTCCTTAGAAGCCCTTAGTCTCCCACAAGTTCACCTGTCGGAGTGTTGACTCCAGGGGTTATTGATGTCTACCAATCAGTCAACAGGTGAGTGGAAATCTTGGATCACGTGGTGCATCCTGAAGCACACATCGCGCAAAAGAAACTCAAGAGGTGAGTGGCACCCTTGGAGCACATGGTGTGTCCTGAAGGGCACGTCGCACAAAAGAAACAAAAGAGGTCAGTGGCACACTTGGAGCACATAGTGCGTCTTGAAGGGCACGTCGCATTGATGATGATGGAGGTATGAACCTAGATGGACCTAAGACAATTAACACCTTAAGAAATGTTAAAGCAACTCCCCTAATTAAATGTCTACCAGTTAAGAATCTAAGTCCTTAGTCTAAACCTTCACTAGGGGTAAAATTTTGTCTACCCTTGAGAAAACTTCTATAAAAATAAAATAATAATAAAATAAAAATAAAAACCACTTGAGTAATAATTTTGGTCTTCATAAATTCTTGGGGTAAAATGAAGGGAGTAAGAATTTAAAGAAAATCTATGGATATAAAATATAAAGAAGAAACTAATTATTTTTAACTTTTGATAGTTTAAAAAAAAAAAGATGCTAAATTAATAATAAAAGGGAAAAGGGGTTAAATTGCAACTGTCGTTTTTAGCTCTAATAAAAAGGGGAAAGAGGGAAATTATAAAATTTAGGAAACTAGGGAATGGAGGTAACATAAAAAGGGAAAGAGGGGAAACTTATGGTAAAAAGAGGGAGGTCAACTTAGTAAAGAATCTGCATTTAAGAACCTTCTAATTTTAAACTGATTTAGCAATTTTATTTTAGGGAAAGTCTTTAAAACCTATAAGGGAATCTACGGACACCTAGGAGTAAATTTAGGAGTAACTCTAGGTGGGTGAGGTAAATAAGACAATTTAATAAATTAAAGAAAATAATTATTGGAGGAATGTGGGGGATGAATGACACTTGTACGAAGGAGAAATTTTAGAAGATTTTTATTAAAACTTAAATTAAATGATATTTAGGGAAAGATTGGAAGTTATAAAACTCTATAAAAGAGTGGAAGGAGGAGGAATAGGGGGATCAGTTGTTAGCGTAATGTTATGTTGTCGGATTAGTGACTTGACTGATTTACTTGTGGGAGTTGGGATTTCCCAGCTCGAAGAGGAGTGGTAGCTCGGCCTTGCAAGGCGAGCTGGGAGCTAGACATACCATCTGGATAGTGTGTGACCCCTTTGTGTCTTGGGGGGCTAAGGGGGAAGCAGAGTACCCCTAGCATTGGCTGGGAGGTACCGGTGTAGTCTCGACGACTAGCGAGTAGGATTTGCACGGAGTGCGTGGAGCGCGCGGACGACACTCAGAGCAGGCAAACAGGCAGTGGTACGCTTCTTGTTTGAATGCTATAATGTTGTAGGTTTAATGATTTAGATTGGCTTGTGTATTGGGTAGAAAAATATTTAACTTTATTCTGTGTTTAGTTCTTGTCTAATTGACTGCTTTTATTACTCCAACATTGGTAAATATATGAAAAATGTAACAAATGTAAAAGGTTTCCTCTGCTTTGTTTTATTTTATTCTTCACTTTAATGACAATTTCCACCTCTTGACTGTAAAGTCTCTTCCTTATCCACCATGGAAGACCACGCATGATTATGGTGTGCCTGCGTTAGACTGTGTGGCTACGTTGTAAGCCTTTGTTGGAAAAAAATTCAGCTTCCTTTGTGATGTTAATATTGTATCTTCCACCAATTACCTTCATTCTTTAAATTGCGAGCACATCCATCTCTGCAACAAATCTTGGGTTAAACTCAGCCTTAGACTTGTGATAGCAATTTTAGTGATCTGTTGGAGGCCCTTCTCTGTGTACTACTTTATTGCATGCCTTGGGTTGCTGGATGTTGGATCTGTGGTTTTTAAAAAGGAAATTGAAGGCGTACTCTCTCTTGTAACTAAGGCTCAACGATTATTAAAGATGGTGTTATTACAATCTCTGAAAAATGCACCCACTGTATGAATCGTTAAATCTTCTTAACATTAATACCCTCATAGGCTCAACGATCATTGAAGATTGTGTCAATTTAGTTTCTAAAAAAATGCACCCACTATGTGCACTATTAAAACCTTTTAAAAATTTACGACCTTGCACCACCTCTTAATGAATTGATCAAGGTCGACTGTGGCGAATGGGCGACCACCACTATTTGTTTATGACTTGCCTTAAGACCACGATTGGAAATGTGATTGAATGTTGTGAAACCTTGACATTGCCTTGAATGTTCAAACCTTTAACGTTTTGAATTTGAGGTCAGCCATCGCACCAGAAGGATTTTAAAATTTAAGTTTTCCATGGAGAACAGGGACAAGTGTGTCGAAGAGGCGTTGCCTATGCTTTTTATTTTCGTAGTCAAGCAACATTGCTCTTTATAGATTACAGGTTGAAAATTGTTCATAGATTTAATAATATTACTTGTAACAAACCTCCTCGTTATGACGACCAACCTCTTAACAAGTGCAATTTTTTTTTTTTTGTATTGTGTGTGCGCATGTGTACAAGGGTAATAAACACATTCGACTCTGCATCGCATACAACATCAAACACAACATGACGAACTAAGACGCACATCAAGTATCTTCATGCATTAAACGACAATCAATCAATTATAAATAAAACTAACTACCCACTTGTCCTACCCTGCAATGGTTAGGACCTCCAAGACACATAAGCAACGCTCAAGCCCAGGTTCCCATCGATTTTAACCATTTAAGTTCTTAGGGCTAGCGACTGTTCTGAGGAACATGCAGGTGTCTACATCCCACCCGACACAAGCAGACCAAGTAATCAAATGATCGCAACCAAGTACAACAATTATTAAATGAACAACCATGTCCTCTATGGAATGCGCAAGTCAAAAGGACTCCGAAAACGACCAACCATTGTTAAGACAAGGTATTTTCTATGACTCAATTGAAATTAAATACATACCAAATACTCCATTTAAGTTCCATTAATCGATGAGTTACCCAACCCAACCTTAGAATAATGTAAATTGAAGTAATTGCAAATCCCCATTTACTAAATCATAATAATCTATGGTACTTAGTTCAAGGACCTTACATTTTATGTGTCCTTAATAACAATAACTTTTAATAGAATTACAATAAAATAACAATGTCATTATATCTTATATTACCATAACTTTGCATTTAAAATAACCATAAAATTACATATCATGTTATCAAGCACTAACATTATATTTTTATTTTATATTGCAATAAAATATTACCTTTACATATTACAAAACAATATATTACAGTGGAAATACAGTTACACATTACTATACCATTTAGGTTATCATTTACAATAAAATTTCAATAACAATTCAATAAGACAACAATATCCTTACATTATATGGCCATAACAATGCAAATAAAATAACATTTAAAAATTTCATTTTTGTGTTATCTAACACTAACATTGCATTTTACTACTAGAATAAAATAAGTCATCTCATCTAACTTAAAGTTTTTATAATAAAAAGACTAGATAAACAAGAAGATTTCCTTTTTACTAGAGCAGTAATCCCTCGTTGCCTTCTAAATTTCTAAAAGCACCACTCCTTGAACTTTTATGAAGAATAAAATATCCTTTCAGTAATAACCTATCATTTAGAAATCCAAAGGCATATATTACCTTGAAATTTAACCTCTGACTTGTGTATCATTAATTCAAGACTGTCATAAATATAATCATTACACGCGTTCACATTATTAAGTTAGAGCCTTGTTGATCTACAACTAGGAAACTATTATCAAGTTAATGCATCCACCATTACAAATGATATAGAATATATCACCAACATATTACAATTACTATGGTCGCTTAGAAAAATAAATTAGAAAAAAAAATTGCTTCCCGTGCACATTGAGATAGTGTGCTATCATAATCCATCAAATAAAATAAATAATTAAACTACAGGGCCAATTACACTATCCTTGACCTAAGGCTCCATTCCCAACAATACTAAACTGTTGTCAAGCAATAACTCGCTAACAGGGCTAGGAGCATAGGTGTAGGTTCTATCTAGAAGCAAGGCGCACGGGGGTACAGGTTGTCTAAACGTTTAAGGTTCTGCAAAATTACTGTAAAAAATCGTAAAAACTGTAACGGCTGCTAAGGTTACTGCCATATCCACTGTCACTTCAGGAAGATAGAGTTCACGGTTATCAGCATTAAAGAGATTTCTTCCATGAGAATTGTTGCCTAGAGATAGTTGTGAGGAGCACTTAAGGGTACTAATTCCTTTACATAAATCAAGGAAGGAACATTGAATGTCATTCAAACCCTGAGAACATGTGTAATGCGGTGACAAACATAAGCTTCAAATTATTTCTTGCTATTGTCGATTTAACATAAGGAGTTTTCAGAGTTGAGGTAAGGCATGTATTTTAAAGGATGGTGAAAACTCATGGTGATAGGTAGCTCACCCTCAGAGCGTAAAAGGGGCTAGAATTTAAGAGAAATTTGGTTGCAATCCCCACTCCCAGTTAGAAGGACTAAATGCCCCAGGCTTGCAGACACACAAAAAAGGGGACAAGTCATGGACCAAATGCCCACGAAGGGAAATAGGCCTGAACCTGCACCCAAGAGAAAACCAATAAAAAGGGCCTCAAATTACTCAAGCTGGAGCCACTGATCAAAAGATGGGTCGTGATGGTCTCTTTAACTATGTGATAAATCTTTAATTGATCTGGTCTCAAATTCTGGTATTCATTAAACTGGTTTAAAGGTAAATTTTGTTGTCCATAAATTGAAGAACCAAGCCTCGATATCTACAGGTCTAACAAGGTAAAGGATTACACACTCGTTACCATGGCATGACACTAGAGGGTCATCTGCATCATATCAATCAACAAAAGGAATCATAAATTTACAAATGTTGGTGGTGTGGAATGACCCACCCATTGTCTTTGTTTTTGCAAAATAACACCGAGAGGGTTATCCTCGCCTTGAGTTCACACTTCTCGGGCATTTATATAAGTAATAAAAAGGGTGGAAACAACCACAAACAAAATTCTATTTCTAGCAACTAAGTTGGGCCTTTGCATCAATACCTCGTGCCACGCAACAACCAAGGTGTTTAAGAGATGGGACGAATGGAAATTCGATCGCCTGGAATTCCTGTTGCACTCCAAGTCCAGAAAAAGGGAACGAAGGGAAAATCTAGGCGATGGCTGAGCATGAGAGTCTCAACACAAGGGTTGAGCAAGCAGGTTAAAAATAGTCCCGTGCCCGACACCCACGCGAAATCTATGATATGGGCAGCCTGATTTCTAAAATGACCCAAGGAGGATTCTGCATTTAAGGAGGTAAAACTATCACCCAAAACTTATATCTATTGCCCAAAACAATCACTGAAGAAATCATTCACATCGTACCTTAAAAAATGCAAGGGTTATAAGGCAAGTCAACCAACAAACCAACGCAGCTCGAAGGTAATTACCTCTTATAGCTCAGAATTCCAATATAAACAAAAACTGACAGCAGTAAGAGGATGTCAGGACCATAAGAGTAACTCATCCAAGGGTCACATGAGTTATAACAGTCTAGGCGCAGAAAATAACAACAAGGAAATGGGATGACCCACTGCCAAGGCCATACTGAAGGACGTAAACTAACAATAAGTTTACCTACCCAATACTCCTGCAGATCTAAAGCATAATACTAATGCATTCTATTCTACAATATAAAAAAACATATTGTTGCCTTATCGCCTGCCTCGAATGACATCCGTGCACTCCTTGCTGCTCCCGCTTGTAGACCGTCGAGACTACACCGGTACCTCCCAACCAATGCTAGGGGTACTCTTCTTCCCCCTTAGCCCCCCCCCCTGCTGCAAAGGGGCCACACACTACCCAAATGGTCCGTCTAGCTCCCAGCTCACCTCACAAGGCTGAGCTACCACTCCTCTTCGAGCTGGGAAATCCCAACTCCCCGCAAGTAATCAGTCAAGTCACTAATCTGGCAACGTAATGTTACGCTAACAACCGATCCCCTTCTTCCTTCTCCTTCCTCTCTTTTATAGAGTTTTATAACTTCCAAACTTTCCCTAAATCTCATTTAGTTTAAGTTTTAATAAAAATCTTCTAAAATTTTCCTTCGTACAAGTGTCATTCATCCCCCACATTCCTCCAATAATTATTTTCTTTAATTTATTAATTTGTCTTATTTCCCTCACCCACCTAGAGTTACTCCTATTTTTACTCCTAGGTGTCCATAGATTCCCTTACAGGTTTTAAATACTTTCCCTAAAATGCAGTTGCTAATTTAGTTCAATTTAGAAGGTTCTTAATTGCAAATTCCTTACTAAGTTGACCTCGTTTTTTACCATAAGTTCCCCTCTTTCCTTTTTTAAGTTACCTCCATTCCCTAGTTTCCTAAATGTTATAAATTCCCTCTTTCCCCTTTTTATTGTAGCTAGAAATGGCAGTTGCAATTTAACCCCTTTTTCCCTTTTATTATTAATTCAACATCTTTTTAAACTATCAAAAATTAAAGATAATTAATTTCTTCTTTACCCCCCTTTTTTTATCCACATATTTTATTTAAGTTCTTACTCTCTTCATTTTACCCAAAAATTTATGAAGTCCATGATTATTGGTTAAGTGGTTTTTTTTGTTTTTTTTTTTAAACTTTATTATTTTATTTTTATAGAGATAATTTCTTAAGGGTAGACAAAATTTTACCCCTAGCGAAGTTTTAGACTTAGGACTTAGATTCAGAACTAGGCGACATTTTAATTAGGGAAGTTTTTTTAAAATTTCTTAATGAGATATTAGTCTTAGGGCCATCTAGTTTCGTTCCTTTAACATTATCAATGCGACATGCCCTTCAGGACGCACTACGTGCTCCAAGGGTGCCACTCGCCTCTTTTGTTTCATTTCGCGCGATGTGCCCTTCAGTATGCACCACGTGCTCCAAGGGTGCCACTCACCTCTTGACTGATTGGTAGACATCAATAACCCCTAGAGTCAGCACTCCGCCAGGTGAACTTCTGGGAGACTAAGGGCTTCTAAGGAATAATCCCCTTACCTTAATGCGCACCCCTTAGAATCATCGCGAGCGACTGTCGTAGTTTTCCCTTGCGGCATCGTGGGTCCTCTCAAACTAGGTAATCGTTAACCTACAGTTTGAGCCACGACAGGAGTGCTAGTAGGTTGTGGCAGGGTTGTTGTCCACACCTCTCCCTCAACCTCTCTGGTAGTCGTGTGTGACCCATTTACTCCATATGTGAGTCTGGTCAACAAGCTATCGTGAGAGTGCATCATCAGCAGTCATGTCAGACATATCCACATCATATCATCTAATCAAATGTACAAAAATCACAGTAAAACAATCAAACCCCAATAGTACACTCCCTGACTCGATCTAGAGTCCAAGGGTTCCATTGATGCCTCTGAATCCTCAAGGTCCAAAACCTTGCACACTCAGTAAAACCGAGTCAATAGCACCTGTCTATGTCAATGCAGTAAAACATCATGTCATCTATCATAACACATCATAATCAAGGAAAAATGTTTTAATATCATAATAGTCTGAATCACTTGCAAGCAATTGTCCTCAAAGAATATGTTTTCTCAGTGCGCCAGAGCGGGATGTTATATACACCCCCCTCTTGGTCTAAAATTCATCTCGAAGTTTCACAGTATATAAGATGAAATAACTGTATCACAGTATCATATGTCTATTTATCAAACAAAAATGGAAATTGTTGGCGCATATCATATGCGTCCTCCTAGGTCGTCGAGTGTAGACTATAATTGTCCCAATGGACCTTGAACTGGTATACCGTTCGATGTCGTAATTGTCGAACGCAATGATCTAAGATGCATATTGACTCAGCAGTGAGCACTCCCTCATCCGATACCCGCAAGGAACTCATGTCATTCACATGTGTAGGATCACTAATATAATGTCTCAAAACAGATACATGAAAAACATTGTGCATATGCCTCAAGGAATCAGGCAAGGCTAGTCGATAGGCCATGGGCCTCATTCTATCCACAATCTCGAAAGGTCCCATGAACCTAGGAGAGAGTTTATTTATGTTCCCAAACTTAATCGAGCTCTTATGTGGTTTAACCCACAAGAAGACTCGATCGGTGACTCGATGCGCATCGACATAACTCTTCTCTCG
>SNQJ01S0048862.1:74040-85502 GCA_010110895.2 Picea sitchensis | reverse complement strand
AATTACTTGATTCTTTAATAGTTCCTCTATTCTTTTGGCTTCTTCAATTTGTGTCTTGAGATGGATATTAACTTCAAGACTTTTGTTAATCTCATCATCTACCTTCTTATTTTCTTCTATTTCATTCTTTTGTCTTTTGATCTCTTCTTCTTTTTCTTCTAATAGAGTATTTTTACTTTCTTCTTGTTCCTTGAGCATTTCCTTTAACTTCAAGATATGCCTTTGATTCTTTCTAAGAAACCTTTTAGTGTTATCAGAAACATAGTTATATTCTATGTATAAATGGTCATAGTTGTATTCATATAGATTCCGTTCAACTTTATTTTTAAGCTTTGATAGTTCTTCTTCTACCTTTTCCATGGGATAACCATTATCTAACTCTACACATACTATCTCTAAGTTTTCTTCTTCACTTGTAGAGAAATATTCAACATCATCACATTTTGAAATATTGCAATCGGGGGGTTTTGGAGATTCTTTACCTTCATTGATCTTGATGGAATTTTCTTCAAGGTCTTCCTTTTTGCAAACATTATCACATTTAGAATCATCGCAAATAGAGGATTTTGGAGATTCTTTACCTTCATTGTTCTTGATGGAGTTGTCTTCAAGATCTTCCTCCTTTCTTTGGTATGTCTCTTCTAGCTTTAGCCATAGATCCTTGACGGTAGTGCATTGTCCCATGCTCTCTTTGATAGAACTTGAGAGTCCACTAAGAATGGTCTTGAGAGCCAATGCATCATTCTTATTTTCTTGCATTTGAGCTACAAACTTTGACTTGTTCTTCAAAGGAACTGATCCACCAATAGCTGCCTTCCAAATACCCGCTCCTATTTCCTTCAAGTGCACTTTCATTTCTATTATCCATGTAGAATAATTTTCCTCATCAAGGATTGGAACTTCATCATCCATTTGTGTGTCCATGGATCTCATCCAAGATTTTTAAGGCTTATAGTGAAGGATTGATTTGATTCCAATTGTTGGACACACCAACCACACTTAGAGGGGAGGTGAATGAGTGTGGTGCTATTTTTCAACAAGTTCCCTTTCACAAAAACTCCTTAGTTAGCAATCGCCTTTTACTCATTACTTATTGTTGTCATTTATAGCTAGTTAGATGTGAACATGCATCAACAACATATATCATCAATAATTCATCGTCACATGGAACACAAAGAACACAAGATGTATGTACACTTTTCTTTTTATTACGGACTACAATCCTTGGGTTATCAACAACAATTGAATAGAGTTACAACTCCACAAGAGCACCAGCTCTATAATGCAAGACTCAACTTACACAACTCAGCACCAACTGAGAAGAGGAATCAATCCTCAACAGATACACGACATGTCAGTAGTGCAGCATGCGTATGTACACCCCCTACCAGTAGTACAACTCACATATGTACATGGCCTATCTATACTACAACATGTGTGTGCCTTCTGAACAACTAGGGTTTTCTCTCCAAGGAAAACTCAGATCCTCTGCAGCCTTCTGTCACATTCACTTATGTCTGTCACTGTCCAATATGAACCATCACCAATCACAATACATCCATGCTCTCCCACAACTTACTCATGCTCCTCAATCATACAATATGAATGCTACTTAATCATGTATAAGAAACCGGTATACTATGGAAATCATATGAGTACTGAAACATAAGAGTGTTGCTCACTCCATCAACACAAACCAAATCATAACAACCATACCAAGAATGTTTCAAGCATTCACCATACAATATGCAAGAGTATCCATCAAGACAACTATGTAACCATACCAGAGTTTCTATGGCAGATTCGAGCCCATAAAATGTAGATCTGAAACTTGCTTCAACCGTCAAGAACTTGGCACCATCTCACACTCAAATTTTCATGACTTCATCAATTGTATGCGCTTTGTCTTCTTCCAGCCCGCGTGTGTATGTGATCTAGCTCAATGCAGCCCTTGTATGTATGCTCTCTGGCCCACTACTCCTCGCGTACTCCTTCAGAAACTAGGGTTTCTGAACTTCTGAAACTTTTGTCGTCATTATCTCAGACTTACGAAAACTTTGATGCATCCATGATATCCTCCAGTCAATCTTTCTCTCAGAATAGATCTTCACTATATGCTCAAGAGGTGTTTTTCACAAGAGACCATTGCCTCTTATTTATACTCTCCAAGTAGTTTCCTTAGAAGCATCTTCTAGGCCACCTTGTCCACATAGCCACTTTGTCCACATAGTCACTTATGTCCAACTTTGCCCAATTTGCCACTTGTCCATGTATCCAATAGCCACTTGATTACTTAACCCATTTTCCTCTTTTTAGGGTTAACCACTTTCCATAATTAGAAAGATCTCCATTTACTTTATTATTTAAATAATCTTCCTTGACTTTGTCACTTCACTTTATTATTTAAATAATCCTCTTTGATTTTGTCACTTCACTTTATTATTTAAATCATCCTCCTTCTTTGCAAGTACTTTGACTTCTTTGACCTTTTGGGGCTTCAAGCCAACATATGAGGGTCCTTCAACTTCTTAAGGCCATAACTCTCAAACCGTGAGGATTTATGTGACGTTCCACATACCACCGGGAATGGCATGACACGCACTATCCATCTAGGATAGTTTCACTGAAAAAATCATTGATCTTCAACTCATAATTCCATAATTAAGAATGGGTTCTCTAACCGTACTTCTAGGATAACTCAACTGCAAATCATCTTCTCGTGAGGGCTTTCACCATAAGGGGACCACTTTTGAGTTCATGTAATTCTTATCAAGACAATAATGAGTCATCTCTACATCAATTCAACTATGCATCATATATCAATGAACCCTCATTGATTCATCTTCATCTTTGCATCATATATTAATGACAACTCATTGATCCATCTTCATCTATGCATCATATATCAATGACAACTCATTGAACCATCTTCATCTATTCATGACATCATATGACTGTGATTCTACTTGACATCATTCCATTCACATCAAGGATAATACATATTACATCAGTATGCTATGACAAGACATTGTTCATTTGACATCAATCAATCAATCAATCAATCAATCTAATCCTTTGACATCAATGACAACATGATCCAACATGCAGTGTTGTGGGAAGATCAACACTTTGAGGTCCTTTCTTTAGGTGTGTAGTTTTTTGGTCCATCTCATTCATTTTTTTCTACAAGTGGTGTTTTCTTCAGTACCTCTACTATCTATTTCTTTTGGTGTGGGAGCTCATAATAAAAGACCCACCAATAATAAAATAAATAAATATTTATATATTTATGATTACACATGATCAAAATAAACCATAAGCACAATAAAGTAATAAAATAAGACCAGATAAAATAGTTAAGCGGGGATAATGTGCCTCCAATGAAACCTATAAACTAAAATAAATAAAGTACAACAATTCTCGCAAAACGTGGAGAACATAGAGTAGGACCACCATAAAATAGTTAAAATAAATACAGTACAAAACAATTATTGCAAAGCGTGGGAGAACATAAAGTAGGACCACCAAAAAATAGTTAAAATAAATAAAGTACAAAACAATTCTCGCAAAAAGTGGGAGAACATAAAGTAGGACCACCTTAACATAGTTAAGGAAGGCTAATATATCTATATTGAAGCTTAATAAACTAAAATAAGGAACAAAAAATTCTCATGAAGTAGGAGAAAAAACAACATGAAATTTCATAAACTAAAATAAAATATCTAAAACAATTTACTTAAAGCATGGAGAAGGTAAAAAATAAAATAAAAAGGTATAATCTAAAAGAATTAAAAAAAAGTATGTAGTATTTTTAGCTAGAAGGTTAGCGCATGAAGTTTTCGGATTCTTTAGATGCAATAAAAAAATGTAGGGAATCTACTTATGTTGTGAAATTTAGAATCTGAATGTATTTGAAAAATATTGGTTTGAGAAGAACTAGCTTGGAAATTCAACTAAAACAAACTAGGTGAAAGGAACATATGCATGTTATTAAGGATAAAAGTATTTTCAATTCAATAAAACTATGAAATTTATTTCAAATAAATTTAATTTTACATCAATTTATAAGTTCATACATAACACATGTATTTCTCTTTATATAGAAACATAATTACATTTTTAATAATTATTATTCATGGATGATCCCACGGTATGAGGCCAAAAAAAGATGGCTACTTTAGGGCTATAACCATAGAGTTAGGTTGTTATAATCACTTTTAAGACGCACAAATTATGAAAGGGGAGGTAAATAATCACAAAATCCTAATATGGCAAACGTTTACTCTAGACTAATGGGATATGGGCATGAATTTTATGGTTTGTATGCCATAAACCAAGAGCATCGTCTCCAATAAGTTATTATAAGTCTCATGGGCCATAAATGGCACCCATACCATGATGTAGGCCCTATAAAGAAAATCGTTCTCCTATTGGTGGAAGATGTCCACTATTTCAACATCTAGTAGAACATGGATGAGTTTCATGTCACAATCTATGTTCTTGGATGAAAACTATGGTATATCTCTGTAGAATTGCTTTAGGCCTCATGGGCCCTACAAAATTCCCTAAACCACCATAGATCCCTTGTAGAGATAATCTTTGGATTGTGATTAGGATATAAATAGACTTTGTATGGACTATGCAAGAGACCACAAACCACCACAAATATCTTGTAGAGGTAACATTTGGCATATGTGTGGGACATGGGTATAATTTTGAAAATTTTCAAATTATGGATGGGTTTTATTGCATAGAGCATGGTTCAAGGCCAAAAAAACAACAAATTAGTGCATATCATTTTTTTTTACTTTTACGACTCACAGGCCATGCACATAGTCCTAAATCATCACAAAGGACCTATAAATGGAATATTTGACTTGTAAGTGCAATACATAAATATTTTTGATGATTGGTGCACCATGTATGGGTCTCTAATCTACATTTATGGTTTGGTTATGAAAAACCAAGCATTTAGGCTCAAATAATTGCTTCTAGGCCTCACAAGACATGTACAGGGCCCAAAACCAACACAAAGGCCCTAGAATTTTTTTGATGTTTTGCATAATGTTGACGAGTCACATAATTTAGAGCATTCTTTAAGTATGAAAAACTAGCAATTTCTTCTAATAGTTTGTTTCACATAACATTGATGGGACATGCAAGTGGTGTACCATGGATGAGTCTATTAGGTGTAAGGGCCAGAGACTTAGGTCTTGATGGTTCCTAGTAAGGATCATGGGCCATGAAAGGGGCTCCATAGCATCATTATTATTCCTAGGTGATCAAGAGCCCAATGTATGGCCTAAACCTCAGGTTTCTTCCCTTGACCATCTCTAGGGCCTCAAGACCCATGCTGAGTGCTCAAAAAATCCAAATGGTGCCCATATGCTCATTTCCCACATCAAAGTCAAGGGTACACTTAATAGATCACATGTCATGGTTTGAGGCATTGTTATTGTCCTTGGATGCCTACAAACCTTGTTTAAGGCCTAAGGTTTGGGTTTCCTCCCACAACCATGTCTAGGACCTCGAGAAATCTACCTAGTGCTCATAACATTCAAATAGTTCCATAATCACCATTCATAAGACAAGGATAGCCTCAAGAGTTCCTATGTTATGGTTTAACACATTTCTGTACTTACCTAGAAACTTCACAAAAATAATATTTTTGTACTATGTATATATTATTAATTAACTCTCCCATTAACCATATCCCTTTACCTTCATTCATTCTAAAATATGTCAATATATAGCTATATCGTATGATCTACTATGATATGCTGAAATGATTTTGTTGTTATGCCCCCCTTAGAACTATTGTCTAAAGGCTCCAAACATGATGAAAATGACTTTGAATTTCTAGGCAACCTCTTTGGAGATCCCTATATTATGCACATTGATGTCTTCACTCAAGGCCTTGGAAATAATGAGCACCAATTCTACTCATGGTTATCATTATCCCAAGATCCAATTAGTGGGGATCGACTGCATCCTTTATAATCTAGATAATTTGGTAATCGACAGTGGGCTCATTAAGACCAACTAGAATAAATCCCCTTTTGTTGCATCCTTTCACAACTCCAATGCTTCTACTTATTATTTTAACTCTATGGCAAAGGAAGCTTTGGAGTCCAACTAATAATAGAGGCTCTAAAATGTGTGAAAGAAGTACATGATCTAAAATTACTATGCATATACTAATAGGTTCCTCTAGGGGGTGCCCCTAGAGTGAAAATGAGCCCTCAATTGAAATCCATTGATTGAGTTTACTCATTCATAAACTAAATTATGTATTCTCTACCCTTCTAACAAACCTTTCCTTCTTGTTATTATGTTATATTAAGATGATTATTTCATTCCACCTACCTACTACTTAGACCATCAAAAACCCATACGTACTACTCAAACCATCCAAATTGCACCCATGTCCCCACTTAGAGGCCAAGGATAGACTTAGTAGGTCATGTGTGGTGGTTTGAGGCATCGTTCTTGCCCCTAGATGTTGAGAAGCCTCATTTAGAGCCTAAGGCCCAAATTTCCTCCCCTGACCATGTTTAGGGCCTCAAGGTTGACGAATGGTGAAGTTATAAATGTAAGTCTATCCCATTTGGATAGAGCATTGAGTTATATAAGTAGGGGCATGTTTCCATCCAGAGATCGGTTGTTGAACGCCATGCGTGCACATAACAATTTCTAATTATAAGAAAAATTACTTATATTAATTGCACCAAGATCACTCAAATATTTTTGTGTAATGATTTTGGAATTTGCATTGGATGTAGATTGAATACTACATTTGGGGTTGAAATCTGGCATTTATTGGAAAAAAAAAATCATGTTTAACATTGAAAATTAGTTAAAATTGGTGAAATTTGTCTTTCTTCTTGTTTTGTTCCCCTAACAAACATTGGTAATCCAACGTTAAATTGTTGGTGAACATTTAATATGTAGCTTAATGAGGTTGAGTCTCCATAATCACTTTTTTTTTAATTTGTCAATATATCTAATGTCGATTAAATGTTGATTAATCAATATGTGTGGAAATTTTGTTGACCAACAAATATTTATACTTTCGATGTGTCTATTGTTATATTTTTTCCTGCCTTTTAGAAGACATCCACATGAAAGAAAGAAACCCTATTTTTTTCTTTTATGAAAAGTTAGGATTAAGTGACATAATATTACAAGTTACTTTTTCTACCCATAACTTTTGAAATTTTAATTGGTTAAAATTTGTAAACACCATTTGAATTCTTCATGTGTGAAAGCCTTTGAATGTATACTAATGAGTTTATCAATATTTTGTTCAAATAGAAAAAAATGTCAAATTACCCTAACTTGAGCGTTGGTGCATCTGATCGATTTCTTATATAGAGGATGTAATCAAAGAAGCATTGGATCTCACCACAAATGTTGATATTGATGAATGCAGTTACTATGTGCATATAAGTAATCATGAAAAGACATCTTAGAATCATCCCAAAGTTCTTTATATTAGTGATTGGAAATGTTATTTCCCTTGCACGGAATTAAAAGGTATAAAGAGAAGAAGAATTAATAGGTCAACAACTAGAAAACGTTTCTACGATCATGGGCACCTGAAAGGGGGAACTGAATATTACCCCTTGGTAAGATAAAGAAAACACATTTTTTGTCTTTGTTTTTAAGTTTTGAATGTTTTGATAATTTTATACCAATTATATTGATTTATTTCTAATTACGAAGAAAAAAATGCTTATGCCTGGAATTCATAATGTTGCATTTTGTAGTAGAGATGGTGAGGGTGATAGAACTGAAGTTGATCCTATGGAATAAAACGATGCTAATGTTATTGAGAATGAAGGGATAAATAGGTTGATCCATTACACCTTTTTTTTTCATGGATGAGAACACACCCACGGATGAGATCTATGAAGATATTCATGATGTACCTCTTATTGATAAGGCACGAAAGTCCCTTTTCAAAGACTCAAAGACAAGTCTTCTCTATTCTATGTTGTTGTTGGTCAACTTGAAGGTTATCAAAGGTATTTCAAACACATGTATGACATAGATCCTAAGGAATGAAAAATAATTCTTTATATAAATATAAGTTTATGTCTATTTTTGTGATTGTAATATATAGAATTTAATATCCAATACATAGTACTTATTTTTGGTAGGTTGTTAGGTGATATTTGTTGTACAGTTGGTTGTCATTGATGTCGACCCTTGGAGATTGATATCAATCCTTGGAGAAGTCTGGAAGACTTAGATATGTTGTTGATATTGATGACAAAAAAGTACCTCTTATTGATAAGGCACAAAAGTCCCTTTTCAAAGACTCAAAGACAAGTCTTCTCTATTCTATGTTGTTGTTGGTGAACTTGAAGGTTATCAAAGGTATTTCAAACACATGTATGACATAGATCCTAAGGAATGCAAAACATTATTTATATAAATATAAGTTTATGTCTATTTTTGTGATTGTAATATATAGAATTTAATATCCAATACTTAATACTTGTTTTTGGTAGATTGTTATGTGATATTTGTTGGACAGTTGGTTTTCATTGATGTCGACCCTTGGATATTGATATCAACCCTTGGAGAAGTTTGGAATACTTAGATATGTGGTTGATATTGACGGCTTGGAGAAGTCTGGAATCCTTAGATATGTGGTTGAGATTGATGGCGAGTTAGTTGTCATTGATGTCAACAGGACTGGTTTATGTCAGTATATGTGATGGGTGCATTTGATGAAGCCTACATGAAGACCCGAAGTGGTTATGGGAACCAAACTTTATTGAGGAATATGGACATGAAGGATAGTGAAAATGTAGGTAATACACCCATATATGGATAGTCCTCATCGTGTTGTTTTTGGTGATAGGTGGTATGCCACATGGTTCCTCACAGTTGAGGAGTTATGGCCTTCTGAAGTTGGAAGCCTCGAAGAATGGTTAAGAAACCCCTAAAAAGTTACAAGTCTTAGTCAAAGGGTTAAGTGGTTGTAATAAGAAACTCATAAAGTAAGGAAAGAGGTTACTTAGAAAAAGTATAAAAACAACTCAAGGATTCTCTCATAAACACATTCACATGCACATTCTATTGAATATCTCTAAGTGAATAAGTGATATGGTTTATCTTTTTATTGGAAAATTTGAGGTCGAATCTGAGGTAGCAAGTCTGAGGTTGCGCAAGAAGGTCAAAGGTGAAAGTATTAGAGTTGCAACAAATGAGAGTAACCTTAGTTTCTAAGGTATCCACAGGTTATAGGTCAACAAGGTGCATATGTACATGAGTTGTAGTGGAGGAAAGCGTGGATATCCATGGGTAGTAGAGAAGCAATTCAAAGATCTATGAAAATTCTTGTGAAAGGTTGAGAAGTGATGCTTGTACCGGGTTGTTGATGCCCAGGTTGGTTTGATCATTTGTTATCTAATACACCATGGTGTCTACATGATCAAAGGTATGCTTATGTGTTAGTTTTGAGGGTTATGCTTATGTTGTTATGGTACATTCTTGAGGCATGTCATGGTAATGATTATTCATGGTACACCTTGGTGATGACATGATACTTTTTTAGAAGTACACTCTTCATTATATTGATATCTGGTTTGGTATATGTCATGGTTATGGTTTATTATTAGAGACATATCTTTATGATGTTGGTACAAGGTTGAGATACACACTTGGTATATGGTAGCATATGTATGAGATACATCTCTTGATGTTATTGGTACTTGGATGGATGATTGGCATGTTGTTTGAGGTATATGGTTGATGATATGGTGCATGGTCAGAGGCATATGTTGGTGATATTGGTACATACTTGAGTATTTTGTTGAGGCACTTCATTGTTGATATCTTATGGTACAAGGTGTATGGTACATGGTTGAGGCACATCTCATGGTATATGATTTATGGTACATGGTTGATGTATGAGACGATACATGGTTGATGTACTTGGTGTGGTACATGGTTGAGACACATATCTTGTGATGGTGTGTTGGTGATCTTGGTACATGTTGGGTAGATGCGTGTCTTGGTGATGTTGAACATCTAGTTGAGAGGTGTCCTTGGTATATGATCCATGTGAGAGGATATGGTCGAGTATTGTGACAATGATAGGTTGGACAGGTTGATTGGTGACAAGTTGATGTGACAGGTTACAGGTTGATGTGACAGTGACAATGATAGTGATAGTGACAGTGGCAGTGATTGTGATAGTGACAATTAGTCTACACTTATATTTTAGGGCAGCAAGACAAGGAAAGGAAAGGAAAGGGTGTTTTAGCCTCCTTCCGGGTGGTGCCGGAGAACTCAGGGAGTTGGAGCTTCCTTTAGGCTGGATCCTGAGAATTAGGGGGTTGTAGCCTCCTTCTGGTTGGAGCCAGAGAATTCATGGAGTTGGAGCTTCCTTTAGGTTGGAGCCTGTAAACAGGGGGTCATAGCCTCCTTCCAGTTGTAGCTGGAGAATTGGGAAGTTGATGCTTCCCATGAATGTATTCTTTCATATATAAGAAATCATTCCATGGTTTTCTCCCATTTGGGTTTCCACATAAATTTTGGTGTACTATGTATTTGATGTGATTCTCTTAGATTTATATGTTCATGCTATATTTAATGCAATCATAGATGATACATTGGTGATATATTTCTGATAGATTGAAGTTTATATATTGTGGTTAAAAGTGGTAAAAGTTCTCATACTGATTCACTACCCCCCGTTCAATATTCCAACAATTGGTATCAAAGCTAGTTCCTTTAGGAAAAAATTCAACCATTATAAGGAAGATCATGGAATACTCTATGTTTGGGGTACCACAGTTTTATGGTTAGAATGGTCAGAGTTTTGAAATGTGGAGTATCAGGATGAAAATATTTTTAGAGGCACAAGGATATGATGTTTGGCAATCATTTGTTATATGATACAAAGCTACAAACAAAAAAAATACTGCAGCCAAGAAGGAATTGAAAAGAAACAACAAAATAATAATGGATTTCATCTGGGAAGGTTTACTGCTGATTAAGGTTGGTTGTCATTGATGTCAACCCTTGAAGAAATCCTGGTAGCACAAAGGTTTGGGTAATGGACCCAAGTTTTTTTTATGTAAAGATGAATCATTATTGTCTAGTCATGGTTCATAATAATTATAAATGGATGAACTCCAAATTGGTCCCCTTATGGTGAAATCCCTCATGGGAAGATGCGTTACGGGTTGAGTTATCCTATAAGTATGGTTAGAGAACCCATACTTATTTGTGGAATAATGAGATGAAGGTCAGTGAATTTTTCAGTTAAACTATCCTAGATGGATAGTTCTTGTCATTCCATTTCCAGTGGTATGTGGAACGTCACATAACTCCTCATGGTTAGAGAGTTATGGCCATGAGAAGTTGGAGAACCCAGGTTTGGGTAATGGACCCAAGTTTTTTTTATGGATAATGGTATGAGTTTTGATATATTTTTAGGTAAT
>SNQJ01S0048862.1:26583-74030 GCA_010110895.2 Picea sitchensis | reverse complement strand
AGGTGTACGGTGGGTGATTTGGACCAGTCAGAGGGTGGCACGTGTCACCACTATAAGGGTGACACGTGGCATGGGCTGAAGTGGCAGGTACAATGGCATGCTGACTGGGCAGATACATGGTAGACAAGTGGTCCAATCCTATGATGACAAGTGGCATTGTGTTTGGCTAATGTGAATGTGCCACGTGGCCCAGTCTTGGGCTACCACATGGCACCCCTCTATTAGTTGTTGGTTTTTACAAAATATTGGGTCTTCGCAGGGTTCTGCCACCCGACCTCCTCCAAGCTACAGACTGGCAGGATCGGGCTGACCACCTAGTTTGCTAGTGTTTCTTACTATTCATATGGGAAAGATTTAATTTGAATTTAATAAAACATTTAGTTGGAGGCGTAAAAGGGATGGGGCTTAGCCCCAGCCCGTGGTTACATTAGCCCTCAAATGACCCCTCCATATGACTTGACTGGTGCAGAGTGCAGGGTTCGTGGTTTGTTAAGCCACTAGTCCTATCCATCGCCAATAGAACCGGGGCCCTATCCCAAAAAGGAGGCATGGGGGGGTTGAGTTGTTAGCCCTGGTCCTATACACGCACCCGAAGACCAGGAGCCAGGACAGCTAGCGCGCCCAGGAGGTTAACGCTTGGCCATATGGCAGGATCCCATATGATCAGGAGCGTGCACCAAAAGGGGTTGCACCCTAAATTTAATATAATTTGGGTTTTATTATATAGTTTGGATTTTTTTATTAAAATCTATGCCTGTAACTAATGGATTTTAGCCATTTTTGGGAGATATTGGGCATTTTTGGAGCCCAGATTTTGGGAGGAAGTTGGGGATGNATGTGATCATATACACCAGGTCTATTACAGAGTTACAAATCATATTTTGATGATGAAATTTATGAGGGATTTTGGTTAAGGTACATGTTGTGTACATGGTTGAGACAAGTAGTTGATGAGTTGGAACATACATGAGGTGTATAGTTGATGATGTTGGTACATACTAATGAGTCATAGTTCATGAGTAGTTGACACATGATTGGTACATACTTGGTACATGGTTGGTTGCACCTGTTTATGGTACAGGTTGATTACAGGTTGTTTGGTACAGGTTGGTGCATGGTTGATGCACTTGTTTATGGTACAAGTTAATTACAGGTTGAGGTACAGGTTGATGCATGGTTGATACATGGTTCATGTTCATTGGTACAGGTTTACAATGGTATATCTCACAGTGATAGTGTGACAGTGGTTCCATCATTCTACTTCTACTTCAAGGTGGTTATACAGGGCAAGGACAGGTGGTTGTAGCCACCTTCCGGTTGTAGCCGAAGAACATAGGGGGTTGTAGCCTCCTTCTGGTTGTAGCTAGAGAATTGGGGAGTTGGATCTTCCCTCAAGTTGTAGCTTGAGAAACTTGGGGGTTGGAGCCTCCTTCCAGTTTCAGTTGGAAAACAAAGGAAGTTGGTGCTTCCAATTATTGTAATTCTTCAAGACATATAAGGAAAAGCATTATGTGGTTTTCTCCCTCTTTGGGTTTCCACGTAAAACACTAGTGTACTGTGTATGTGTATGACTGTTCATTTGTTCATTGCTCATTATTGGATGATAATTTTATATTGATATAACACTTGGATTATTTGGTTTAAAAAGGATTATAATTTCTCTATTACTTATTCACCCCCCTCTCAGTAATCCAACATTTACCTGATCCGGTAGGAGAAAAAATTGGAAAATGTTCACCAACTAAAGAAATTTGGGACAAGCTACATAATATCTACTTTGAAAAGTCTCCCATCACAAAGAGAAAGAATTCCAAAGAAGATGCAAGAACAAAACAAGAAGAAATATGCTCATCATGTCAGACCAATTCAGAAGAAGAAGATTGTGAAGAAGGCATAGTAGATCTTGAAGAAGAACTAATCAGTGCTTTAGAATAATTGACAAAATGAAGAAAGAAAAAAAAGTCTCTTGAGGAACAATTAGTCAAGAAGAATTATCAAGAAAGTTTCGAAGAAGCCAGAAGGATTGAAGAAACATACAAAAGTTAGATGGAAGAGAAGCAGTGTTTGGAAGTCGAAATAATATCCCAAATAAAAGAAGCAGAGAAGAGAGAAAATATTTTGATAGATCATCTCAAAGAAAAATCAGAGGACTTTAACAAACTTGAAGAATAATTTAGTCAAGAAGAAAGAAGACTTGAAAAAAAAATCATCACTTTGAAGACCCAAATTGAAGAAGCAAATATAACGAAAGAATTCATGAAGATTCATATGATGAATAAAGAAGAAGAGGTTGAGAAGCTTGAAGAAGAAGTTGTCACATTGAGATTTAAAATCATCAAGCTAAACAAGAACGTTGAAGAGAGAGAAACATCCACATCATCAATAAAGAAAGATGAAGAGAAGCACTCCAGGTTGGCAAAAAGGAAGAATGAAGAAAAGAGAAAGAGTTATGCAGAAGTACTCAAAGGAAGGAATCATGATTAGCCAAGAAAAGAATTCAGAAGGACTACACCACAAAGAATATCATTCACTCCGAGGTATGTAAATTTCTTTTATGGTCATTGTTTTACTTGTACTAACTTTGGAAATAAAGTTGTAGATTACAAGGCTTATGGAAGAAATGTTCAAGAAAGAAATGTGTATGAGTCTCCACATAATATTGAATGTTACAAATGCCATAATTATGGCCACATAGCTCGAAATTGTAGAAGCATGATAGATCCATCCAAATAAGAAAACATTGATGTCAGATACACGAAGGTTTGGAGAAGAAAATAAAGATAAGAAGAATAGGTGAATATAGAACAGATCCCAGAGATTGCATGATTTACAGTAGTGCGAGAAAGAAAAGAAGAGCAGGTGAATAAATAAAAATCACACAAGATTCTAATTTCAGAAATTGTAGTACAATATCATAATGAATCCGCAAGAAAAAATGAAGAAGTCATAATTCAGGGAGATAATGAGTCTACAGACGACGAAGAAGATTACTTTGCATTAGGGTGGATTCCTCCATTTTTCTGAGCCATCCATCTTGGAGACTCCCAGTAAATATGAATATTGAATAGGGGGAGTCAGTGCAATAGCTACTATAGATCAAAGAAACATCCCTTGATCAATTTGAATTATTTTCAAAGACATATTAAAGTAGTCAGATAGAAAAAGTACAAAATGATAGATTGATCTATTGAGAAGCAATATTCCCATGCAGATATTGGAGGAATATCATTGACACACTTTCTAGGAAGGGATACATTCATTACAGGTTCAAGGATGTATTGTAGATTAGTGGAAATATTTGATTCAATCTGAGAAATATGAATATGTGATGATCAGTTACAACAAATAATCCTTCATGATAACACACTGATAGATGGGTCATCATTGTGGACAACTAAGTAGTAGAGTTATGGACAAATTGTGACATATGGAAAGAGATGGATTTATGATATCATTGGTAGGTATAGACAGATATATTTGTAATGGCCCTCATTTCGTTAACAACAAGGTGAACATAGTAATCCACAAAATCATGAGATAACATACGGTAAAATTGTATATATAAATGAAACAATGCCTTGATGATTGAAGAGAAGGCAACAAGAGAGATAAAAATGCGCTCTGGTGCGACCTCAAAGATCTAACTAGGGTTCGCTCCTAGCCGCCGCCATGGATGCTCAGGGAGGAGGGGAGCTGTCGTCCCCTCCCTCTCCGACCACCTCCTTTCGAAAGCTCGTCATAGCGTGCAACAAGAAGCATCCTCCTTCAGACCCCCCAAGTTTCGTAAAGAGATTAGACGTCGTCCTGGAGATTGACCTTCCCCCCGATCATCCAATGAAGGTCGCACTTTCCCTCTCAGAACGAGGACTAGTAGGTCAATTAATGGGACTCTTGCCCTCAACCAGATCCACAGACAACTGGATCCAAAGGAATTGGAGACCTCTGATCACAAACAGTGTAACGTGCTATGCGGTTGGGAGAGGGTATTTTATCTTCGAATTCATCTCCCAGGAGGACAGAGATTTAATCTTTAGAAATGGACTGTACTTCATGGGCACCCAAGGACTCTATTTGAACCGATGGACCCCAAGATTTGATCCCGCCTCAGAAGTGCCCAAAGACGTCCCCATCTGGGTTAGACTCCCGAATCTGCCAATACATTGCTGGAACCCCTCCTCGCTTCAAGCAATCAGAAATGGACTGGGGCGTTACATCGATCGAGCAGACCCAAAAGACCAGTACTGTTGCGCGAGGATTTGTGTGGAAGTTGATCTGGAGGTAGGTCTACCGAAAGCGATAAAATTAAAAGTTGGGGATTGGCATCACTTCCAAAAGCTTGACTACGAACAACTTCCGTTCAAGTGTAGAGGTTGTCATGAATACGTCCACTTCCAAAGGAACTACCCAAAGATCCCCAATATAGAGAAAGCAGGGGACGAAGGCTGGCAACAGGCTCGAAAGGGGAAAACCAAAACGAAAGGACCAAGAAGCAAAAAGATAGTCCCAACGCAAGCCAAGAACTCAGGAACCAAAGAGAAGGAGAACAACTTCAGTATATTGGCTAGGGAGACTGGCGAAGAGGAAGCAGAACCAAGTAAAGATGCCCAAGAGGAAGAAGCAAGAGGAAACCAGACCCCTGAAGACAAAGAAAATCAAATAACAACAGAAGAAGGGGAGCAAAACAAATCCCCCCAAAGGATGTAAGGAAGTCACGACATAGAGGAAGGGGAGATCTCGACAGGAAGCGAGTCAGAAGGCGCAAACGAAGCTTGGGCCACCCCAAAGAAAATGGGAAGAGGTAGGAAAACCAAAAAAGTAGAAAGAGACCAGGAAACTTACAAAGATGTCCTAAAGGGTTCACAACCAACTATCAAACAACTGATCAATGTTCGACATACTAGAAAGCAAGCCAAAGCCTCCCAAGGAGGCCACTCCTCCCCCCAAGGTAACTGATGATTCTAACCTCCTGGAATTGTAGGGGTTTTGGTAGCAAAAGGAAAGAGGAAGCACTCAAGGATATAATCAAAGCTTCGAAAGAAAACATCCTACTCCTCCAGGAGACCAAGATCAGTCAGCAAGACTCCCTCAAAGCTTCGTTGAACGTTTGGAGAGGTAGCCAAGGAATAGCCGAAAATGCCAGAGGAGCCTCAAGAGGGCTCTGCACTCTGTGGAACACCTCCAAAATAGATTTGATCATCTCTGACACATGCATGCACTGGATTCACACCAAACTCCTCCACAAAGACTCGGGTTATCTGGTAAGCCTCTTCAATATCTATGTACCGCAACATATAGAGGAAAAAAAACACTGCTGGGAATCCCTAAAAGACTTATTGCAGCAAAATGAACTTGACAATATCATTCTAGGTGGGGATCTAAATGTAACCCTAGCTTAGGAGGAAAAGAGAGGGGGATCCATAGTGAGAGACCCAGCTAGAGAATGGGTGGAAGACCGAGTCTCAGCCTGGGACCTAATAGACATCAAGCCTGCCAAAGGACTCTACATGTGGACAAATAAAAGGATAGGCCCTGGGCACATTGCTGCAAGACTAGATAGATTCCTTGTCCAAAGCTCCTTTCTTTTGCTGGGGCTCACAGCAACTATAGAGATCCTGCCCCACAGTGTCTCAGATCACAAGCCCATCCGCTTAGAAATCAAAACCGACCAAGTTTGAGGACCCATCCCTTTCAGATTTAACCCGACTTGGATCCAAGACAAAGGCTTTCTCCCTCTGGTTTCCAAAACTTGGACCAGCATTGTTAAGGGCTCAGCTTTTTATGTCTGGGAAGAAAAACTAAGAAGGCTAAAGATAGCTTTAAAATTTTGGGCAAAGGGCCAACCAAATCCAATCACCTCGCACATAGAAGCCCAAATGCAACTCGAGAACCTTCAGCTGGAAATGGAAAACAAAGAGATCATGCAAGAGGGCCTGCAACAAGAGGACCGCCTTCAAAGACAATGGCACAGAGTCTGCAGAGAGGAAGAAAGCTACTGGAGGAAAAAATCCAGAAGCCTTTGGCTGAAAGAAGGAGATAAAAATACAAGCTACTTCCACAAGCAGGCGGAGGCAAGGAAGCACTATAAAGCAGTGACAGAAATTCAGGTTCAAAATGAAACAATTGCAGATCCAGAAGGTATAAAACAAACAGCCTTTGAAGCCTTTGAAGCACTCTATTCAGAACCGCAAGGGATAGTAATAGACCCCCAGATGTACCCCCTCTCCATTATTCTAGGCCTCATTAAGGAGGATATCAACACCAAGCTGACTAAGGAAGTATCGCAGCAGGAAATAAAGGAGGCTCTGGACCAAATGAATCCAGATAAGGCCCCAGGCCCGGATGGTTTCACTGCCAGATTCTATCAACGGTGTTGGGAAATAATTAAAATGGATCTCACCAAGATGATCAGGAAATCGCAACAGATCAGCAAGCTGGGTGGGAGCACCAACTTGGATTTCCTGGTGCTTATCCCGAAAGAGAAAGGAGCAGTCACCTTCAATCGATTCAGGCCAATCTCCCTTTGCAACACAAGCTACAAAATTCTCACCAAAGTTATAGCCAACGGACTCAAAACAATCCTCCCTCTCATCATCCCAAAAAACCAAGGAGGCTTCATCAAAGGTAGGCATATTGTCGACAACATCATCCTAGTTCAAGAGGCCCTACATTCAAGTGTCCGGAGGAAAGACAAAGGTATGATAATTAAACTAGATCTCACCAATGCCTTTGATAGAGTTAGACATAGGTTTTTATTTGAAGTAATGAGAAAGTTTGGTTTTGACCCGTCCTTTGTAAATTGGATAAAAGCTTGTATTGGATCACCATGGATAAACCCTATGGTGAATGGGAAAGTAACCAAGTTCTTCCAAGCCTCCAGGGGATTAAGGCAAGGGTGCCCCCTTTCGCCCCTACTCTATGCAATCCAAGCTTCAGTCCTAAGCTATCAGCTGGAAAACTCCCAAGTCCAAAATAACCTCCAGGGATTAAGAATCGCGCAAGGGGTGAAAGACATAAATCATGCGTAATTTGTGGATGATACTCTATTGTTGGGAGGTGCAAGCCCTATAATAGCAAAGAAGTTCAAAGAAGAGTTGGAATCTTATGCTGGAGTCTCAGGAAGTGAAATAAGCCAGACCAAAAGAAAAATTTATGGATGGAATATTACACCAAATGAAATGTTGGGAATTACAAGAGTTCTGGGGATGGAAGGGCACACCAACTGGGAGGCCTTCAAATACCTGGGAATTCCCATATTCAAATCTGCCCCAAGAGCTTCACACTGGAACCATCTGATAGACAATCTAAAAAATAAAATTTCCTCCTGGGGGGCGAACTGGTTAAATCTAGCAGGGAAAGTTGTCTTGATTAAAGCCGTGTTGACCAACATACCTATCTATCAAAGCTCGTTGCTTTTAGCCCCTGCCTCCGTCATCCAAAAAATTGAAGCACTCCAGAGACGCTTCTTGTGGGAAGGAGGAAAACAGTTAAGAAGGAAAATGCACCTGATAAACTTGGAAAAAACATCAAAACCTCTCTTGGAAAGCGGCCTTAACTTAAAAAAAACCCAAGCTCAAAACCTGGCTTTGGGGGCAAAGTTGCTTTGGACGATGGTCACTGGCAAACCAACTTGGAGCAAATTGGCAATTTGGAAAAAATATTTTAGGGGGCCTAGGGACCGATGCTTGGATCTTCAATGCAAGGAATCAAAAGGTTCCCCTATTTTCACCCTCTGCAAAAAGGCATTGCCCCACTTCAGCCCTCATCTCACCTGGGTGCCAAAAAACGGAAAGAAAATCAAAATATGGCAGGATTCAATCATGGGAGACCCCCCACTAGGGCTGAGACAGGATCTGCTTCGTCTCAAGGATTGGATGGAAAGCCAAAACATAATTACTCTCTTTGACATCTCAACTTGGGGGGAGGACAAGTTCATGACTTGGCAAGGGTGGGGAGTGCTCAATAGACCCCCTGATCTTGAAAGGGAATGGAGTACCCTACAGCTCTGTCTTCAAGGGAAAGCCCCCTTTAAAAAAAAAGGAAATGACGAAAGAGGTTGGGGAAGGAACGCCAAGGCCTACACCACAGCAGAGGGCTACCACCTCATCACAAATGTGCCCAACGTCCTATCCAATCCGGCCATCTGGAGAGCAATATGGCAGTCCAAGTCCATCCCAAAAATTGACTTATTCATCTGGACCCTTGCACACAACAGCGTCCAAACAGGGGAGAATCTCAAAAGACGTGGTTCGGAAGGCCCTTACATGTGTCCCTTTTGTCTACATGCTGAAGAAACTACATACCATCTCCTTCTCAACTGTGAATACTCCAAAGAAGTCTGGAAGCTAGCAACAGGAACACAAAGCGCCATCAGCCTCCCTCCAGACACGAGAAGTCTTCTCCACCAATGGGACTCCTATTACCCATTCAAAACTAAAAAAAGAAGCCAAGCCTTTTCTCTGTGGAAAGTTCTCCCAAAGTTCATTCTGTGGAACCTATGGCTGGAAAGGAACAACAGAATCTTCAAGGACAACAAAAGGAGCACAACTCTCGTGGTAACCAAAATTCACGCACTCTTTGGTGAAACTGCACCTTATTTATTTCAGTCAAAAAACAGCCAAACGTTGGAAGCACCAGAGGAACTCTGGTTGAACCATTTTAAAATCCAATGTCGCATGGGCATAAAGGCTAGCATCCCAATTAAAGAGGAATGGGAAATCAGGAAAGGCAAACATGATTTCGCCAATTGGAAAACAAGGAGAAAAGCCCATATGCTGTCCTTTGGCGGGGCTTCGAAAGGAAACCTGGGCCAAGCTGGAGGAGGAGGGATAATTGAAACTCCCCTCGAAGCAACAACAATAAAATTTTCCTTGGGTTTAGAAATCGAATCCAACAACAGAGTAGAGGCCTTGGCTCTCTGGCAAGGGCTAATTCAAGCAAAAATGCACAAGATCCAGTACCTGGTTATAATTGGTGACTCCAAAGTGGTAATACAAGCATTAATTCGTCATTCCAAAACCCAAAGCGCGAGTCTCAACAACCTCTTGGACAAGATACATCTCCTGTTAAGGAACTTCAAATCTTATAAGTTATACCACGTGCTAAGAGCGCTGAATGGGAAAGCGGACGCTGAAGCTAACAAAGGCACACTCTTGGCGTCGGGAATTCTGAAGGTGAATGAAACGGTTTCTAGCGTGGCACTACCTTGAATCATGATAGTCGCCCTCCTAAGTCAAAAACAAAAGCAAGTTGAATCAACAGACAGGGAAATCGGGGAGATCGCGCAGGTTAAGTCGCGTCAGAACAAGCTATTGGGCGGAGGGAACAAGGCACAGTACCACGAGAAAGCGAACTTTAGACATGGCGGAGACAGGGAATCAACTCGCCCATACCTCACAGATCCAACAAATCGAATGGAAATCATGAGTATGGAAGAAGGAGGGAATAAAAGGAAGGCGCCCCCTCAGTCTCACCCCATTCCATTGCAGAGATCTCTTGAGTATTCTCCAGTGAAGCAACAGGGCACAGGAAGAAGTGGAAGACGACCAGAAATGGCATCAAGCTCGGACAACAAGCCAAGCACTGAGGAAAGACTCAAAGTGATGGACACAGTGCTAGAAAATCTAAAGCAATTGCTTCAATTCCATTTGGATTTCCTCGAAAACTTGGATTTTGAAGCAGGAAGGCGTATGGAGAAGTTAAAAGAGGACATCACCACAACCAAAATCGAGTTTACAGAAGCGCTGGGCAAACTACACAGGGAACTCAAGAACCCCCAACAGGAATTTGAGGAATGAATCGACCAGCTGGAGGCAAAAATGGCTCAACTCAATAGTGAATGGAAGCAAGATCCTAAAAACTAAACCAGTGTTTTAGCAAGAAAGCGTGGCCTTCCCTTCTTCAGCAAGTTTGGTGTTTTGTATAGAAGCCAACGCTGTAAATAACTCTGTATCTAGTTAAAGTTATGATAGAATCTTAGTTAAGGAATATAGTCTACTGCTATAGGATTAGGAGGATACTCCAGGAAGGCAGGCACGCGGACAAGCGTGGCCTATTTTGTAATCGAATCTATGGCTAGTCCACCCTTTTTCTATTCAATACCACTATCCGTTTTCGTCAAAAAAAAAATTTGTATATATAAATGATTAAGATCGAACAATTTTTTATTTTTATTTATATATATATAGTTATCAAGATATTAACTTAGATTTAAAATTCCCTTCTTAACGAGGTTCAATAATTAATTTTAGGCATCATTGATATTTAATATCAATTTTCGTAGTTCATGTATCTAAGTGTTAAAGCTATTATCCTTATTATGACATTGTAATCCCCTTTGGATTTACTGAATATCCAGGAGTATACAAACCNCCGAACACAGACATTATTCATAACAACCACTAAACAATTATAAATCTCTCGATACTAACTAATAACTTACCAAGACATTAAAATGATACCTGCTATACAACCATTATGTCATTGAAGATTTAAGAACAATAATGAATTGTTACTCAATTACGTAAATTGCTAAAATTAGGAAAATTCAATAGTAGAGACAACATCTTAAATCAAAGAGCTTATTATAACAACTAAGAGACAATAATTCTAAGGATTAAAATTTTCAAATAAGATTTACAATATTTACTCCACGCCATTATGACGTTACACATAATAAAGGTATAAATTCTTGGCTCTTAAATGAATATAGTACTTGGCTCATCTCAATCCAGATTTTATTATCTCAACAATACAATTAATAGAAAGCACTGATATAATAGACTAGGAATAATTTAGAATGTGGGCTGGCAAAGAATATGTGGAAGAAATCATAATTGAAGGCTACCTGCGATCTCTCTCTCCTTAATCTACGGAAGAACCAAGATAAAAATTTGAGGGAAGGAACTTTGTCGTTTCCCCCTCATTGAGTTTTCTACCTTAAAATTCTCCCCGAGAGTCCGGCTAGTTATTACAAAAAAGTATGTTGGGTTTTTAATCAACTATAAATATCAGCGTTTACAAGATTTAATGGAATTGATATTCCAATAACATCGATAATAACTCCCAATAGAAAAATATTTTGTCAAGTAATGAATAGTGTAAGACGTATTACTCATGATAATATACCAATAATTGGATTACTGGAACAATGTCAACAATCTTCCTTACAATTGCAAGATACAAATCAATAATTCATTAACAGTAAAATGACTACAACAATATAATATTGTAACCAGAAATTTGAAATGTTGAGGATGTTCTTCAACTTGAAGGCTTGCAAAACGCTCTTTCCTTGCACCTGCTAATCCAGTGACTTCACCGGTACCTCCCAACCAATGCTATGGGTACTCTTCTTTCCCCTTATCCCCTCGAGATGCAAAGGGGTTACACACATAAAACTCAGATCCAAATAACTCAAGCTTTCCCTCGCAAGGAGAGGCTTCCACCTCTTGCACAAGCTTGAAACCAACTCACACAAGTAAACTTAGTCAATAAAAATTTCACCAACATTTCATTCATCCAGCGATAAGGTACCTTCTCTCTTCCTCACCATTCATTATATAGGAAAATTCACCTTGACACATGTCATCTCATGCACAATTAACTAATTTGTTTAATAATTAAATTAAAGATTATTCATCCACAACACATGTCACATTCTCCTCAAGTTTCACATGTTAAATCCCTTTTTAATTTAATTAATTAATAAATTTCCCTCACACCCACAATCAGTTCCTATATTTCCTCCTAGATGTCTCTAAGTTCCCCAATTCCTCTTTTATTGTGTCCCCCAACTAAATTTCAGTCTGAGTTTGATTAGGACTCTTCTCTTAGTTAGGATTTGGAGGTATATTGAGTTGGGATACTAACTCAATGTTGACAACCTATTTTCTCATGAAATCATTTTCTTTTAATTAATATTTTTTTTTTTCATGCACACATTGTGCACATGCCCAAATTTGATTCTTATTCTTCCTTTACTAGAGTTTATTAAGTCTAACTTCCCTTAACCCAATTTATAAGTTTGATTTAATAAAACATCTAGACTTAGACTTTTGGTTAGGTTTTCTAGTTTATAATTTAATAATAAAGTGTAGGTTCTTTTCTAACAAGTCTAAGCATTCATTTGATTTTCTAAGCCTTCTAGATTTGAATTAACTCAAAATTTGTTTATGTGGCATGTCCTTCAAGACACACCTCCGAGTTCCAAGGGTGCCACTCGCCATTGACTTAGTTTGGAATTTTGTCGGATGCTTGGAGTCAACACTCCACTGGTCGACCTTGTGTGAGACTACGTGATTTCCTGAGGAATAAGGAATCTGCATTATTGTGCGCCCCTTAGTAATCCTCATGAGTGACTATCTCAGTCTGCCCTCACGAAATAATGAACCTCTTGTAATAAGGTAATCGTTAACCTTAGTTTAGGTCACGGTGGGAGTGCTAGTAGGTTGTGACAGGGACGTTGCCACACCTCTCCCTCCTCTGTATGGTATCTGTGTATGACCCCTTTACTCCATATGTGAGTCAGATTAGAAAGCGTCACCATTCCTGCATCCACTAAAAAATATAATGTTAATAATCCATATGCACAAAATCCATACTGAAATCATCATATAACACATGCGTATAAATCAAGTACTCGAACCAAAATAAAGGTCCACTCCGTGAATCAATCTAGAGTTCAAGGAATTATGTTGATGCCATCAACATCCTCAACCTGTCACATTTCCTGCACACTCAGGAAACCTCATCATAATACATGTAAATGCTATACATCAATTGACATATCATATCCATCTCAATACACAACATAATATAACTCATAAATAAAATCATAATCATAATGTACCATGGTTTAGCTGGATCACTTGCTCGCAAGTGTCCTCAAAGAACAAGTTAGTGTATCAAAAAGTGATTAATGGAACTAGATGTTACATACACCCCGTCTTGTTTTAAAATCCATCCTGAAGTTTGTACAATATATCAATGAAAACAATAAATGTATTCGATACAAATCTATATCTCTAATCTATCAAAATAAATAAGAAAATTGTTGACGCATCTCATATGTGTCCTCCCAACTCGCAAAATGTGTACTATAATTTTCCCACTAGACCTTGACCTGACCGACTGTTCGATGTTGTAGTTGTCGAGTGCGATGGTCCAGTATGCAGATTAGCTCCACTATGAGAGCACCCTCGTCCGATACTTGCAATGAACTCATGTCAATAACATGTGATCTTCTCAATTTGTCATTTGGTGGTACCTAAATTATGCTACTATATCTTAAAAGTTCCTCACTGTCCAAAGAATATCCCTCATATCTAGTTATCATCATGGTGTTTTGTCCGATATTATCTTTTACTTCCTTGTACCAATCGTCATCAATTTGTAACGCTAAAACATTTTCTCAAAGATTTATCTTTAACAGTGATATAGAGAAAATGCGAGGTCTATGACTCAATGCATCTGCTACTCTGTTAATTGTTCCCTTGATATATGTGATCTCAAAATCATATTCACTTAGAAGTTCTGACCAACGCCTTTGTCGTGCGTTCAAGTCACTCTGAGTAAAAATATGCTGCAAACCACAATGATCAATTTTTAACTCGAATTTTTGTCCAATAAGGTAATGTCTCCAAAATCTCAAGGTATAAACAATTGCTAACAATTCCAAGTCATCCATAGCATAATTCTCTTCATGCATTCTTATCTTCCTTAAAATATATGCAATAACTCGACTGTCTTGCATTAATACTCTTCCCAATCCTTGGATGCGTCCATGCATACCAATAACTCCTTGTCCATATCCAGAACCTTCAGTATCGATGTTGTTGTTAATAACTCCTCACGTTTCTAGAATGCTTCCACACATTTCTCTATCCATATGAATTTCTTGTTATTCTTCTGCAATTCCATAATTGGATTTTCTATTTTTGAAAATCCTTCAATAAAGCGTCGATAGTAACTTGCTAATCCCATAAAACTACATACTTCTTGCACGTTCGTCGGTGTTGGAAATTCCATAATAGCCTCAAATTTCGTTGGATCCATAGTGATACCTTCTCCAGAGATAATGTGTCCCAAATAATGAATCTTTGTCTGATAAAAAGAACATTTCGACAGCGTCCCGTACAACTTGTTTTCTCTTAAACACTGCAACACTAGTCTCAGGTGTTCTTCATGCTCCTCTCTTGTCCGAGAGTAAATCAATATATCGTCAATAAATACCTGTACAAACTTATCCAAATACTCGCGGAATACCTCATTCATTAAACTCATGAATAAACCCATGGAATTTGTCAATCCAAACAGTAATACTGTAAATTTGTAATGTCCAAATCATGTTTTAAACACTGTCTTAGGGATATCTTCCTATTTGATTCGCAACTGGTGGTATCCTGATCTTGGGTCAATATTTGAAAACACTGTCGCTCCCTTCATTTGATCAAATAAATAATCAATTATCGGTAAAAGATATTGGTTCTTGATCATGGCTTTGTTCAATTGACGATAGTCAATACAAAGCCTCCATGATCCGTCCTTCTTACAAAAATTACTGGTAAACACCACGGTGATACGCTTGGACGTATAAGTCTCAAATCCAACAAATCCTTCAGTTGCATCTTTAACTCTTTCAATTCTAGTGTCGACATCGAATATGGTGTTCTTGTAATTGGTTATGTTCCAGGTTTTAAATCTATAGTAAATTCCAATTCTCTTTCCAGCGATAAACCTGGCAGTTCTTCATGAAAAACATTAGCAAACTCTAACATTGTAGGAAGGTTTTCTAATCCTTTTGTGTCCCCCTTTGTTGATTAATTGGGTTGGTTGTCATTGATGTCAACCCTTGAAGAAAGTTCGGTAGCACAAAGGTTTGGGTAATGGACCCAAGTTCGTTTGATGGATAATGGTATGAGTTTTGATATATTTGCAGGTAATACTATTCTAGATGGATAGTACATGTCATTCCATTTCCAGTGGTATGTGGAATGTCACATAACTCATCATTGTTAGAGAGTTATGGCCATGTGAAGTTGGAGAACCCTCATGAGTCATCTAGAAGCCCCAAAAGGTCAAATTAGTCAAAGTGGTTGCAAAGAAGAAATTATTTAAATAATAAAGTGAAGTGATGAGTGTACTATAAGTCAAAGTGGATACAAAATGAATTATTTAAATAATAAAGTTAATGGAGAAATTATTAAGTGGACAAGTGGTTAGAAGTGGGTTAGCCCTAAAATAAGGAAAGTGGGTTAAGATGGTTAGAAGATAATTTAAATAATAAAATGAAGTGATGAGTGTAATATAAGTCAAAGTGGATACAAAATAAATTATTTAAATAATAAATTTAATGGATAAATTACTAAGTGGACAAGTGGTTAGAAGTGGGTTAGCCCTAAAATAAGGAAAGTGGGTTAAGATGGTTAGAAGGTAACCCCTTGAGGAAGCTACATGGAAGTATAAATAAGAGACAAGGGTCTCTCGTTTTGAATTACAATTGAGAATATTGAATATATACAATCGAATGAGGTAACCAAAGGATATCTAAGCCGAATTTTAGAGGGAAGGTGAAGTAAAGAAGGCTGGAATTCAAGGGAGGATAAATTCTTTTGATGATGTTTTCTAAGGTATGTTATTTACAGGTCATCTCACCATTTTTGCAATAACTGTTTTTCTAAAATGATTCTGACTGTGAAATTGGGAGGTCATTGAAGAAACATATCCAAGTAGTTGTGATAAAAAAATACAACTTGTTGGTCGTTGTATTTTTGGAGTTACACTCTGTGGAAAATAGGGTTTGTGGCTAGTCCTAAAACTAGTCTAAAACAGTTGTTTCGGGTAAAAACGTCATAACTTATTCATAACAGATCCAAATTAAGTAAGAAAAAATGTATTGGTTAGAGTACAGTCTTTAGTATTGTGTGTACCATGTTCATATCCATACAACAAATATTCTGTGCGGAGCTCACTCTACAAGTTATCTCTCTAGAATAATCTAGAATTCAACAAGGTATGCCATTTTTTCTATAAATCCTTTTCTGAGAGGTTCCAAGTAGTGAAATATGGAGGAATTGCATAAAAGACACTGAATAAAAATGTGTACTATTTTATATATTTATTCATTATAGGTACATAGTTATGATAGTGTGACAGTGGTTCCATCACTACCCTACTCTAACCATTTTATATCTTTATTCATTATAGGTACATAGTTATGATAGTGTGATAGTGGTTCCATCACTACCCTACCCTAATGTTGGATTAGTCAAGTTAAGGTTGTTGACTAATCCAACATTAGTCATGTGAGACTAAAGTAAAGTTTGATGAAAATGCTAGTATCTTGTTGTTAAAGTTAAGGAAGGTTTGCAGGTATGTGATCATATACAACATGTCTATTACAGAGTTACAGATCATATTTGGATGATGAAATTGATAAGGGCTTTTGGTTGAGGTACATGTTGGGTACATGGTTGAGACAAGTAGTTGATGAGTTGGCACATGCATGAGGTGTATAGTTGATGATGTTGGTACATATTGATAAGTCATAGTTTATGTGTATTTGATGAATTATTGGTACATATTTGGTGCATCTTTGATTCACTCATTGATGGTACAGGTTGAGGAATAGGTTGGTGCATGGTTGATGCACTTGTTTATGGTACATGTTGATTGCAGGTAGCTTTGATAGGTTATTGTGACAGGTTATTTATACAGGTTTGGTGCATGGTTGATGCATTTGTTTATGGTACACGTTGAGGTATAGGTTGATGTATGGTACATATGGGAACAAGTTATTGGTATAGGTTTACAACAATATATCTCGCAGTGATAGTGTGACAGTGGTTCCATCATTCTACTTCTACGTTAGGGTGGTTGGACGAGGCAAGGACATGTGGTTGTATCCACCTTCCGGTTGTAGTCGAAGAACATAGGGGGTTGTAACCTGCTTCTCTTTGTAGCCAGAGAATTGGGGATTTGGAGCTTCCCTCAGGTTGTAGCCTAAGAAACTAGGGGGTTGTATCCTCCTTCTGGTTGTAGCTAGAGAATTGGGGAGTTGGAGCTTCCTTCAGGTTGTAGCTTGATAAAATAGTGTGTTGGGGCCTTCTTCCAGATGCAGTTGGAAAAAGGAAGTTGGTGCTTCCAATGAATGTAATTCATAAAGACATATAAGAAAATGAATTATGTGGTTTTCTCCCACTTTGGGTTTCCACGTAAAAACACTGGTGTACTATGTATGTGTATGATTTCTCATTTGTTCATTGTTTATTTACTTTGAAACTATTGGATGATAATGCTACATTGATATAGCACTTGAATTTTGTGGTTAAAAAGGATTATTGCTCTATTACTGATTCACCCCCTCTCTCAATAATCCAACACTATTTTCGTTAAGTGCTAAAATGGCATATAACTTACATACTTTGTACATACTTTTATGTAATTGTAAGGAAGAAATAAATCTCAATGACACTCCTTGGTTTCTTCCCACAATTACTCTACTTTGTTCCAAATCATCAATCAAACTTAATCATTTCGTCTTACAATTAATTGTTGCATCATGTGATTCTAACCAATCCATTCCAATCACAATGTCTTGAGATCCCAAGATTGTGACATACATATTTACACTTGTGATGAAATCACCCAAGTTAATGTTACAATCCTTAACTTTTCCTCCAACCTTTTGCTTGGCACCAAATGCCATTTCCACATATCTAAACTCATCTTGTTCAATTTCCTTCACCTTAATTATTTTAAGCGCATCATTAGATATACAAATATCAGTAGCTCTTGGATATATCGAAACACTAAACTGTTGATCAAATATCAT
This sequence comes from Picea sitchensis, assembly GCA_010110895.2. Classification (NCBI taxonomy): domain Eukaryota; kingdom Viridiplantae; phylum Streptophyta; class Pinopsida; order Pinales; family Pinaceae; genus Picea; species Picea sitchensis. Next base: position 56,200 of record SNQJ01S0048862.1, on the reverse strand, counting down.
ACCTCAAGTCTCGAGCACTGTAGACTGATGCTCAGCCTAGCGATTATTAACCGATGCATGAATCCTATGGGCCTTTCCCAAATCTCCCATTGTCATCTGTCATGTTGATCTGACAACTCTTGCCTTCTCAATAGTACAATCTCTTTGACAATTTGGCTCTCTACAAGTCTAAAATTCGTTCTTAGGGCCCGTGCTCCTAGTCCCAGAGGAAGAATCTACTGGTCTAGGGTTCTGAGGCCCCGATCTATTCTACAAAAAAGATCTAGACTGCTATTTTTATTGAGGATGACGCTGTTGCTGCTGCAGTGGTGCTCTATACAAAGTGCTATGACTGGTATTTGGTCTATGTGGCATAGAAAACGTAGTTCCTATGGGTGTATCATGGTGCCCAAAATTCCATCTAATAGGTGTCTGCTACTGTGACGCTCTATGTGGCATATGCCATGTCTGTCTGAAAGGAGTCCTGCCCTAAACCCCACTTTTCAACTCTTCTTCCGTGATGAAGGATTTTTGTACTGCATCGTGCAAATTCTGAGGCATCAAGATCCTCACCTTAGCATGAATGTTGAATTTGAGACCAAACAAAAACTTGTTAACCTTTAATTTCTCAGTGTTAATATGTGGTGCATATATGAGAAATTCCATGAACCTAGCCTCATACTCTGGTACTGTGAAAAAGTGATCAGTGGAACTGGATGTTACAATATGACAGAGTATAATTGTAATTGGAATCAATGGAATTAGTGGAAAAATGGAATCAGTTGGTCACAAGAAGACAAACAGTGAAAGACATAGCAGAACAAGGAAAGTGAAACCTTCAACAGAAGCTATATCATCAGAGGGGCATTGTTGAACAATATGGTCATCAATGTCTAAACAGTGAACATGACAGGTCATTTCAAGTCAAGAAATTTCGAATTCTTTTTATATATGTCAGCGAATTACAAGAGGAGGAACCAATGGATAATTAGCAGCGCTGGAAGAGAGGAAAGGAAACTTATACAGGAAGCCCTACATTGATCAACATGACATCTTGCAAAGAATAAAATTGAAGAGAAATCGTTAGAGAAAGAGACCAGGAAAGAAAGGTTAGAAGCATGCATACAGGAGGTGACATACCGACAGGGGGAGTTATCCTTTTTCCCATGATGTCAAAGGGAGAGAAAGAGAAAGATCAGAAGAGAAAAATTCAAGTGCAAGTATACTTTCAGGGGGAGACACTCTTTTCTATCAAAAGAGAAGAGGAACTCAGAGAGAAACATGAGGAGAGAAACACATGAAGAGAAAGAACATAAGAATGAAGACATGGGGATAAACCCCAAAGGAAGACACCCTTTTCCATTGTTGTCAAAGGGGGAGAGAGAAAAACATTGATGAGGAGAAATGGTCACAAGGGGAGCACAAGTACTGGATTATGAGTGTTTCCATCAATGTTAGTGTTGTCATCAATTCAAAAGGGGGGTATTTTTGGACAATTGGTTTGGAAAGTTGGTTTTCATTGATGTCAACCCTTGGAGAAGTCTTGAATCACTAGACATGTGGTTAATAGTGACGGCTTGGAGATGTTCGAAAGACCTAGAGATGTGGTTAATATTGATGGCGAGTTAGTTTTCATTGACGTCAACAAGAGTGGTTGATGTTAGTAGATGTGATGGGTTCATTTTATGAAGTCTACATGAAGCCTTGGTGTGGTTATGGTACCCAAATTTGATTGAGAAATATGGACATGAAGGACAGTGCAAATACATGTAATACACCCATATATGGATAGTCCTCATCGCACTTTTTCTGGTGATAGGTGGTATGCCACGTGGTTCCTCTTGGTTGAGGAGTTGTGGCCTTGTGAAGTTAGAATCCCCGAAGAATGGTTAAGAAGCCCCTAAAAAGTTACAAGTATTAGTCAAAGGGTTAAGTGGTTGTAACAAGAAACACATAAAGTAAGGAAAGATGTTAGTTTGCAAAAGTATAAATACACCTCAAGGAATATCTCATAAACACATTCATACAGACATTCTATTGATTATATCTAAGTGAATAAGTGATATGGTTTATCTTTTTATTGGAAAATATGAGGTCGAATCTGAGGATGTGAAGGAAGGTTGAAGGTGAAAGTATCGAAGTTGAAGTAAATGAGAGTAACCCTAGTTTATGAGGTATCTACGAGTTACAGGTCAGAAAGGCGTGGATGTACACAATATTTAGTGGAGGAAAGCATGGATATCCATGGGCAGTAGAGAAGCAAGTCACAGATATGTGTAAAGGCTTGTGAAAGGTTGAGAAGTGATTCTTGTACAAGGTTGTTGATGCCCATATTGGTTTACTCATTTCTTATATGATACAACATGGTGTCTCTTAGCACCATCATTTTTTCAGTTAGAGTCGGTATTAGTCGAGTCAGAGTCTATGTGTCAAAGCATGTGAGGTTAAATACCAAACAACGAATGGGTCAAAGTCAGCAAGTGGTTAGTTGGCCCTTAGAGTCAGGAAGGGATGTCAGAACCAAAACATGTGAAAAAGGGTAAAGGTATTTTCCCTAAGAGTCGGGTCTTGTCAGAAGAGGATGTCTTACGTGCCTAAGTTCGAAGCAAGTTGTTAAATGGAAATCGCGATGGTAAGTGAAGTGACCATCACCAACTCATTATGAATTCAGAAAGAATTAAAAATCATGGCACTCATATCACATATGCTCTGCATCTCTTATCAGTTGTACTTCACACACTCCGAAGTGTACCCATCACTCGAATGTACCGCGAAAATATTCAAACCTGTTTCAGTTGCCATGGATTTAGTGTCCCTTTGCACGTTTTCATCTCTCACCCGCCCGATTATAAATTTCGAGTGCTCTGCATGTATTATGTTCACCAGTCGAGTTTATGCACTTCCTACAATTCTTCTCGCAAGCCCAGGTCAATTGCGATTACCACCTTTGGCCCATGCCAAATCCACCACATGCAAAGCAAATGCGCGTTGCACCATGATGACATCCCAAAACATAAGGAAGGGTGCACGAAGTGGCAGGAATGTTGGGCCCGAACCTCAAATATTGGCGTTGGTCAACGAAGATTCGGAGGTCAAGGCATCTTTTGAATGGGTCGGATGCATGAAATTTTGTAGGAAAATCAAAGGATTCAACATGAAACTAGTGAAACAGTTCACACTTAGGTTCGACGGGTCCCACGTGGTAATTGTAGGTGTCATTTTCCAGGTGACAGAGGAAACTATGTCGGCCGCAACAGAGATCCCTTCGCGCGGTGAAAGGTGGTTTAATGGCATGCATTTGGACGCGTGGTGTTACAAAGACTTCATCAAGCAAAAATTTTTAGGTGGGAAATTTTAAACGAGCATTCCAAGTAAATATTTGCAGGGGCCTTTCCAGAAGATAATAGAAGTAATTAGGAAATATTTCACCTGTGAGGGAAGGTTTGACAGAATACATTCGCATCACATTAGATTGTTAATGCACTTCAAAAGGAGGAGACCATTAAATATGCCCTTTTTCTTGCACCAAAGCCTCCGAGAAATGGCAGACGAAGCTCGAGCTGGATCAGATCAGCCGAAGAGGAAAATATCGCATGTTTCCCTGATTAAATTACTGATGGTGGAGGAGCTAAGGATATTTGGAAATAACTGGGATTCATTCCTACTTGTAGTAGGCATCCCCAAGGATCCAAAAGGATATTTCCCCCTACCTGCGGAAAGGGAAACATCGCGCCGCACAGAGGATGAAGAAGGAAGGGTTGTGGAGGAAGGAAGGACATTGGAATCCTTTTCCCCCCAATAGCCAATACCTCGGAGAAGGGGCAGACCAAGGAAAAACAAGGAAGTCGGGGAGACCCGGGTCCCGAGCAAGTCACGCACAAAGTTAGATGTCGAAGAGTCACTCATGCACGCTATTCGAATGGAGCCCGTCGAAGGCACAAGTAGAGAAAGTTGGGTCAGAAGGAGGAGGATAGAAACCGAAAGCACATATATTCATGAGTCGTCACAGCAGCTGAAGCAAGCACAACTCGCTATTGCTGAGCTATACCATGAAAATAGAGAGCTGAGACAACAGTTAGCAACAAAGACCCTCGAAATATCAACATCACAAGGCCATGAGGGAAACACAAATTGGATAAAGAGACAACTCAGGGAAGCACATGACATGATCATACAGCTGCACGAAACACAAAGGGTGTTAGAAGAAAGGATTGTGAACTGACCATAGAGAAAGTCTGTGCGTCTCTGGCCAACGTGCAAAACAAGATGAAAGGGAACGTGGTTCTGCAAAGGCAACTGACGAACCTGAAAAGGAAAAACTGGTATCTCATGAGAAATATTTGAGTATCCAAACTACAAACGAGACCAGACGCATGATCGACTGACTCCATTTTTTGTCTCCCCAGACATGGCACAGACTTGGACTCTCACAGATACTTGCGCGAAAAACATACGACACACAGTGATGGAATCTCATCCATTGCGAAGGATAGGTGTACATTAGACGTGTGACAATTTGAAGAGAGACATTGTTCCCTAGCTGGGGTCATCATTTTGGAGGAACCTGCAAGAGTCTACAGTCACCCGCCACATGCACACACCAACAAATGATCGCGTGACAAAGATCAAGGCCGTTACAATATGTGTCAAGAGTCTGACATAACACTTGATCATCCAGATTCCCTGTCAAGGGAAAACATCGACACATCATTCTCTAACACCGATATCTTGTTGATGATTGAAACGTCGCGTTAAAGATGAGTGGCTATGATGCGGCTAAGTACAACCAGTTTCTATTTTTAGCAAAATTCCATTCAAAGAGCCATCTGACAGAGATTAGTCGAAACCTAGAGTGCATGGTAGCCCAAGCAACACACCCTTGTATATATATTCCATCTTTTCAATGTAAGGCAGGTTGGTTGGCCAAAATAGTGTAGACAATGACTATTGATTGTAATTTTTGATCCGATTGAAAATTAATGCAAAGGTCCTGAAGCTTTGATGAAACGATTCTAATAGTGAAAGTTTGATGGATTGTATTCTTTCTTTGGGTATGTTCTTTCCTGTGTTCTTTATATTCACATCTGTATTTTCTATCTGAAACAGAAAGTGATTTCAAATCTAGAATTCACCACGTAGTGCTCTAGATTCGCACCATTTAGACAAAATGTGCTTCTTCTAAGCGAACTCTGAATTCATCCCCAATGGTGCTCTTAGTTGCTTCATGTGTTTTTATTTCGCTACATTCAACGATTTTAAAAATGAAAGATTGTCACTCAGTTAGCCTTTATCCTCTCGAGCTTAGTTATTGAGTCATTTGTTTCTATCACTTTCTTAAATCGACTCCATATCCCAAGGTATTGCTTCCTTTCACCAATAGAACCGGATAATATTGTTTTAAAAGTGTTAAATATAGCCGATAGCTTAAATCCATATCTTGTATAGAGACCAATTCTCCATAGAGAGCCCTCTCCAGGTCTGAAAGGCTAGTTTCGAGCCTCAAAGTTGGTTTGTAGGTTGCCTCTGTCATTCATTTTCTCAGCCGAACAAAGTTTATAGAGCGCTAACATTCTGGCGCCGCTGTCGGGGACGAAATTGAATAATTTTTTTACTAAAGCTATAGTTTTGACCCCTGAGGGTAATAGTGGGGAAAACACCTGTATTGGCTGAAACCTTTACCCTGGTGACTCCAGTGAAAAATACTAGTACCACGTAGTAGTGCCATTCAGAAAACCTAGCTCTGAAGACCATTTATACCAGAGCCAATCCTGACCCTAACCCCATAGAACCTGTGTACGATCCTGAGATACTTTTACACAAGGTAAGGGAGTAGGCACAAGACTCGTTCTATTACGTAGAAATAAATCTATCCTTGCCCAAGGATGGGGCACAAAGCATTGACGACCTCGAGTTTGACGCCTTGCTCGAACAAAATTTGTTCAGGTCTAAATCAGAAACCAGCTTGGACCATATAGTTTTTGACGAGGAGAGGTTTTAATCTCTAATCCCACAAGCTACGAATCCCTCTCAAAACATCCCTCAAATCCAGAACCCCCCTAGACCATTGGCCGCTAGATTCGCCCCCCTTGTTTTTCCAGCCCAACTGCATGATTTTACCCAGAACTACATTCATAGGATCAAGCTATATGATGCTGAAGGAAACGTTTCAGACCAAAAGCATATAGATTGGTTCAACGATTTCGTTGACCTAAAAGAGGTCGACCATGCATACATGAAAATGGGGTTTTTCTCACAGAGTATTTCGGGGGAAGTGAGAAAGTGATTTAAATCCCTCCCAACAACAAGCATTCAAGACTTCGCTGTGTTTAAGACGTCTTTCATTACTAGATGGGGAGACAAAAAGAATCCTTTGCAGTTGTTGACACAGTATAACAATATGAATAGAGCATCGGAGGAGATGGTGTAAGAGTTCTCGACCCATTTCATGAGGTTTTACAACTCGATCCCCGCAGAAGTCTAGCCACCTCTCGAGGTTGTGTAGTTGCGATACGTCGACTCCTTTGACAATGATTTGTCCTTCCTGTTGAGGGAGAGAAGATCTACAAATTTATATGCCATGATGAGTGACAAGATCGAAGTCGAGGTAAACCTAATGGCGTCGGGAAAGATAAAACAATGTTTCAACAGAGGTGGGAAGAAACCCCAAGGGGATGCATAGCCATCGACTTCTAGACCCGCGGATTAAAAGTTCGACTTGATGGTGAAGACGATGGAGAAGCTGATGGAAAGGATGTCCATGGGAAAAAACCCACCGCCCGAGAATAACATGACCCACAACCCAGGAATCAGAACTTTAGAAGAGGCTCGGTCCCATAGATCAAGAAGAGGGAACAGAGAGACCAGGGTGACCAACAAATAAGGCCCCTGTTCCAAAACAACTACGCCGATGAATATTTTGATAAGATGTTTGAAGATCAAATGCATTGCTGCGACGACAAATACACATGCGTGTTTTTGACAAAGGGGGAACATGATCGATGCATGAGAGAAAACGACGATATTATGTTGGAGACATATGATGTGCTGTCTTGGGAAACAAAATAATCCAGGAAAGTTTATCACAATGCTATCATGCAGTTCCAAAAGAAATACAACCTAAGGAGCAAAAAGGCTCCTACAGAATCTCAACAACCAAATCCCATAAGGGATCCCCAATAGACTAATCCCATAAGAAAATATCTGGAGGATATCCCTTCAACAAGTCAACTGAGGAAAGACAACCAGACCAAGGATGTGATGGAAAAGGAAAAGTAAAAGGAGGAAGTTCCAAGGAGAGCGTCAAAAGCAAGCCGGGAGACATGAGCCAAAGAGGTGGAAAAGGTCTCTCCACCTTTTAACTTTGAGAATGAAATGGACAAGATTAAAATCTCCATCCCTTTCAATGAACTCATCAAGAAAGGAGAATATCGGGATCAAATTATTAAAATGCTAAAGATGGGGGGGACTCCTGACACTTTGAACATCCATGATGATCACCCTGCCATTTTGTTTGGTCCGCGCGTGGAGGAGGTGAGGGACACTGAAGACATTCCCCTGTTCTATGTCAGTCTTAAGATCCATGACATGACCTTGCACAACACCATGCTGAATTCTGGTGCGTCACACAATATCATGCCCAAAGTGATCATGGACGAGTTGGGTTTGGAAATCACCAGGCCCTATAAGGATCTTTTTTCTTTCGATTCAAGGAAAGTCAAATGTTTGGGTCTGATCAAGGATTTGGTTGTGTCATTGGCCTAAATCCCCTCTAATAATATGGTTATGGACGTGGTCGTAGCCGATATACCCCCCAAATTTGGCATGCTATTATCCAGGTCATGGGCTGCGAAACTTAAGGGAACTTTGCAGATGGACATGTCGTACGCCACCATCCCTATCTTCAGCCAAGAGAGACGGTTATATAGAGAAGTACTGCTAAAATACACGGTGAGCAGTAAAACGTAGCCGAATAACCACCCCATCTAATCAGTCGATACTGAGGTCTGCTCTTCCATTTTTTACGACAACTTGAGTTTTGAAGAGGAATAACCGACAAATGTCATGATCGTCGATGATAAGTCGCGCAACGTGCAACAGAGTGCGCAGAATCACCCTAGGAACCGTGTGGAGAACGAGATATGGAACATGAGTTTTGACAGATCCATCAACAAGGAAGGAGAGGGGGGCGATGTGTGGATATGTCCTCCTAAGGTAGGCACAAAAATCTGCTCATACAAGCTCGCTTTCAACTGTACAAATAACATGGCTGAGTATGAGGCATTGATTTTGGGCCTGAGAGTTTTGAAAGAGTTGGGCGCAAAGAGGATAGCGGTGCATGGAGAATCTAATCTTGTTATAAACCAAGTGAAAGGCATATACCAATCCAAGCACCCCAGGCTCAGAGCATACAAAAACCTAGTGCTAGATCTCCTAGAAGAATTCTCGGAGTATAATTTATCGACGATCCCGAGGGGGGAAAAATCAAATTGCGGATGCCTTGGCCACCTCGACCTCAGTTTTTAAAATTCCTATTTTTCCAAATAGAAAGTATGAGATCGAATTCAAACACAGGTCGGCAGTGCCCGATAATATCAAGTATTGGTAGGTGTTTGAGGATGAAAAACATGTGGAGAGATTTCTCCAAATGAGCGACAAGTTCGCTAATATTAGCATTGATGACGAACGTTGTTGCGACAAAGATGAAAGCGAAGATGCGCATAGTAACGATGAACCTTTACAGAACCAGATAGCTGGGAGGAACATAATACATCTAAAGAATAATATCATTCCAAAGGGATTAGTTCCGTTGGAAAAGTTGTTTGATGAAAACGATGTGGCTAAAAATACCAAGATCATTGTAGACGATGAAGATGTCGAGGATTGCAACATCGGGACCCAGGAGAATCCGAAGATGATAAAATTATCAAACAAACTCAGTCCAGAGGTCAAGCAAGACTATATCAAACCCATGAAATATTTTCCCGACGTTTTGACCTGGAGCTATGACGATTTGAAAGTCTATGACACTAAAGTGATTCAACATGTCGTTCCTTTCAAAGAAGACCAAAAAACTTTCAAGAAAAATGTAAGACGAATAAATCCCTTGCTGGTGTCGCTAATCGAGAAGGAGTTAAAGAAACTTTTCGAAGCCAAAATTATCGTTTCTTTAAGGCTTTTGAAATGGGTGGCCAACCTGGTGCTTGTGAAGAAAAAAAAATGGTGAAATAAGATTGTGCGTGGATTTTAAAAACTTGAACAAAGTATCCCTCAAAGAAAACTAACCACTCCCTAAGATGGACTACATCGTGCAGAAGGTAGTTGGGTCCCACAAGATGTCTATGTTGGATGGATTTTTAGGTTACAATCAGATCTTGGTACACCCAGATGATCAGAAAAAGACAGCTTTCATGACACCATGGGGGACGCTTATGTACACCAAGATTCCTTTCGACCTGATGAATGTGAGAGCTACCTTCCAAAGGGAAATGGATATATCATTTTTCGAGGAAAATAACAAATTTATCGTAATCTATCTAGATGACATCGCTATATATTCTAATTCCGACGAACAACACCTTGAGCACCTAAAGAGGGTCTTCTAGAAATGCAGGAGATTTGACATATCGTTGAATCCAAAGAAGTCTCATTTTGGGATGCAAGAATGGAAACTGTTGGGGCACATCATCTCGAAGGAAGGTATAAAAATATATCCCAACAGGTTTGAAGGAATCCTGAAAATAAGCACTCTGCGCAGCAAGAAGGAGGTGCAGTCCTTCTTGGGAAAGGTAAATTTCTTGAGAAAATTCATCCCGAATCTAGAAAAAATTATAAAGCATATTACCTGCATGCTCAGAAAGGGGTATGAGATCAAATGGAACCCCGAAGCCATAAAATCATTTGAAGACATCAAGATAGCACTGACCAAGGCTCCTGTGTTGGCCAGCCTAGACTTCACAAAGGATTTCATCTTGTTCTCATTTGCATTAGAGCATACCATTGCTGGTGTGTTGTTACAAAAATATGTTCATAACTTTGAAAAGCCTATATCTTACTTCAACAGGAAACTGATGGATTCCCCACTGAGGTATGAAATTATGGAGAAACAAGCATACGCCTTAGTGAAATCCATAAAGAAGTTTAGAACTTACATATTACACTCCCATGTTATCTCTTATGTGCCCTGCAACTCAGTCAAGGATATTTTGACTCAGCCAGACCCTGAGGGAAAAAGAGGTAAGTGGATCGCGACCATGCTAGAATACAACTTGGAGATCAAGCCCACAAAACTGATCAAATGGTGAAATCGAACTGCGATGTCCTAGGAATCAACTTCATCGTTGATTTGTCAGAGAATCCTCAGGAAGAAACAACCACGCAAGTGGCTCATAAATTCATCGATTCACCTTGGTATAGAAATATCATCTATGTTTTGAGGAATTTTCAAGCTCCTCCAGGGTTATGTAATACCAAGGCCAGATTCTTAAAGATCAAATCTACTAAGTTTTGCATCTTGGATAAATCCTTGTATTGGAAAGATCTGGGATGGATATTGTTGAGCTGCATACTAGAAGATGATGCGGAAAAGGACAGTAGAGAATTCCACAAAGGTGAATGTGGAGGAAATCACTACTGGAAAACCACCACTCATAAAATTCTCAGGGCGAGCTACTATTGGCCCACCATCTTCGTAGACGTGTACAAATAATTTTCTAGTTGCCATGAGTGTCAGATTTTTGATGGAAGGAGAAAGCTACGACTCCTGTCGCTGAAACGATCTTGGTCAAAGCGTCATTCATGCAATGGGGCCTAGAATTCATAGGAGAGATACATCCACCAAGAGAAACATAGATGGATACTTACATCCACTGATTACTTCATGAAATGGATCGAAGAATTTCCAATGAAGAAGGCTACAGACACAGTCATCATTCAGTTCCTGGAGACTGACATCATGTCTAGGTTTGGGTGACCTATCAAGATCATCACGGATAACACAACCACATTTAAATCCAATAAAATGGAGAAGTTTTGAAAGGACTACAATATAACCCTGGGACATTCTACAACATATTACCCACATGGTAATGGGTTAGTAGAATCATCGAATAGAAGCTTAACCAAAATCATTAAAAGAATCCTACAAGAAAACAAGAAGGCCTGGCATAAGAAGATTATTTACGCGTTGTGGGCGGACAGGGTCACTACAAAGAAGTCCATCTCCACATCACCATTCCAAATTGTATATGGCGCAGACACGATCTTTCCTACCTCGCTGGGATTTCCTGTCAGGAAGTTGCTGCAAGAGCAAGAGGTCGATCTAGATGGCATGCAAAGAGGTATAAATCAGTTGATTCATGCACAATAGATGAGGGATCAAGTCTACAACTGATCACAGCTTCACCATGGCAGGATGAAGAAAAATTTCAGCAAACACTCTAAACAGGAGGAATTTCAAGTGGAATATCTAGTGCTAAAGTGGGACATGAGGAACGAAGATAAGGGAAAGCACAGAAAATTCGATTATCTTTGGACGGGTCCTTTTAGGATCTGCGCGTATCATGGGAACAATGCATATATGTTAGAAGAACTTAATGGAGACTCCATTGGTTGGGGGCCTGTAAACAAAAGGTTCCTCAAGCACTATCTGGTGCAGTAAAGTCCATTTAAATCTCATGTCATTGTAAATAGTCATTTTATCTTTTTGTTTTTGTTTTCAAAGAAGGCATTTCGAGTCAGTATGTTAGCAGAAAATTGAAGCCCGAAGTGAAGGCCCTAAGTTTATGCTGAGCCTAGTTGAAACTGTGTCAAGAAGGTTTAGGTTGTGTTTTTGTTTTCCATTGTTTCAGAGTCTGGAAGTTGAATAAGGCCCAATGGTCAGGACCCTGGTCTGCTGTTCTTTTCCACCTCACTTGGAGGATGGCGTCCCCGCTGGAGCCAACTGTTAGTGCCGTCATTTTTTCAGTTAGAGTCGGTCTTAGTTGAGTCAGAGTATGTGTGTCAAAGCGTGTGAGGTCAGGTACCGAGCAATGAATGGGTTGAAGTCAGCGAGTGGCCGGTTGGCCCTTGGAGTTGAGAAGGGATGTCAGAACCAAAACATGTGTAAAATGGTAAAGGTATTTCCCTAAGAGTCAGGCCTTTTCAGAAGAGGATGTATTACATGCGTAAGGTCGAAGCAAGTTGTTAAATGGAAGTCATGTCGACAAGTGAAGTGACCATCATCAACTCATTATGAATCCAGAAAGAATGAAAAATCACAACGCTTATATCACATATGCTCTACAACTCTTATCAGTTGTACTTCACACACTCCAAAGTGTACCCATCGTGCGGATGTACTGCGAAAATATTCAAAACTGTTTCAGTTTCCATGGATTCAGTGTCCCCTGAAACGTTTTCATCTCTCGCCCGCCCGATTATAAATTTCGAGCACTCTACATGTATTATCTTCACCAGTTGATTTTATGCACTCCCTGCAATTCTTCTCGCAAGCCCGGGTCAATTGAGATTACCACCTTTGGCCAGTGCCAAATCCACCGTGTGCAGAACAAATGCGTGTTTCACCATGATGACATCCCAAAACATAAGGAAGGGTGCACGAAGTGGAAAGACTGCTGGGACCGAAACTCAAAGCTTGACGTTGGTCAACGAAGATCCGGAGGTCAGGGTGTATTTTGAACGGTTCAGATGCATGAACTTTTGCAAAAAAATACAAGGATTCAACATGAAACTAGCGGAGCAGTTCGCACTCAGGTTCTACGGGTTTTGCATGATAATTGCAGTTGTCGTTTTCCAGGTGATAGAGGAAACTCTGTTGGCCACGATAGATATCCCTTCGCGTGGTGAAATGTGGTTTAAGGCCATGCATTTGGATGTGTGGTGTTACAAAGACTTCATCAAGCGAGAATGTTTAGGTGGGAAATTCGAAACAGGCATTCCAAGTAGATATTTATAGGGACCCTTCCAGAAGCTCATGGAAGTAATTACGAAATATTTCACTTGTGAGGGAAGTTTTGACATAATACATTTTCATCACATTAGATTGTTAATGCACTTTACAGGGAGGAGACTGTTAAATCTTCCCTTTTTCTTACACCAAATCCTCCGAGAAATGGCAGACGACGCCCGAGCTGAAGCAGATCAGTCGAAGAGGAAAATATCACATGTTTCGCTAATTAAATTACTGATGGTGGAGGAGCTAAGGCTATTGGGAAATAACTGGTATTCATTTCTACTTGCAGCAGACATCCCCAAGGATCCAAAAGGAGATTTCTCCCTACCTGCGGAAAGGGTAACATCGTGCCGCGTGGAGGCTGAAGCAGGAAGGGCTATAGAGGACAGAAGGAAATTGGAAGCCCTATCCCCCCAACAACCAATATCCTGGAGAAGAGGTAGGCTAAGGAAAAATAAGGAAGTTGAGGAGACCCGAGTCCCAAGCAATCCATACGCAAAGTCAACTGTCGAAGAGTCACTCATGCACGCTATTTGGCTGGAGCCTGTCAAAGGCACAAGTCAAGAAAGTTGGGGTAGAAGGAGGAGGATAGACACCGAAAGCACAGATGTTCATGAGCCATCACAACAGCTGAAGAAAGTGTAGTTCGTTATTGCTGAAATATACCAGGAAAACAGAGAGTTGAGACAATATTTAGCAACAAATACCCTCGAAGTATCAGGATCACAAGGTTGTGAGGGAAACACAACTTAGCTAAAGAGAAAGCTCAGGGAATCACAAGAGATGATCATACAGTTGCGCAAAACACAAAGGGTGTTGGAAGAAAGGAATGTGAAACACTTCAGAGAATGTGAACCGACAATAGAGAAAGTCTGCGTGACTTTGGCGAGCGTGCAGAAGAATCTGAAAGGGAATGTGGTTCTGCAAAGGCAAGTGACGAACCTGAAAAGGAGAAACTAGTCTCTCAAGAGAAAACTTCGAGTATCCAAATTGCAAACGAGACTAGACACATGATCGACCGACTCCATTTTTTATCTCTTCGGACGTGGCATGGACTTGGACTCTAACAGATACCCACGCGAAAAACATACGACGCGCAACAATGGAATCTCATCCATTGCGAAGGACATATATACATTAGACGTGCGACAGTTTGAAGAGAGGCATTTTTTCCTAGTTGGGGTCATTATTTTGGAGGCACTTGCAAAGGTCTGCAGTCACCCGCCACATGCACACAAGAACAAACGATCGTACGACAAAGATCAAGGTTGTTACAATATGTGTCAGGAGTTTGAAAGAACACTTGATCATCCAGATGCCCTATCAAGGGAGAGCATCGACACATCATTCTCTAACGTCGATATCTTGTTGATGACTGAAACTCCACAGCAAATACGAGTGGCTATGATGTAGCTGAGTACAACTAGTTTCTATTTTTAGCAAAATTCCATTCGAAGAGCCATCTGACAGAGAGTAGTCGAAACCTAGAGCGCAGGGTAGCCCAAGCGACACACCCTTGTCTATATATTCCATATTTTCAATGTAATCCAAGTTGGTTGGCCAAAACAATGTAGACAATGACTACTGATTGTAATTTTTGATCCAATTGAAACTTAATGCAAAGGCCCTGAAGCTTTGATGAAAATATTCTAATGATGGCATTTTGATGTACTGGATTCTTTCTTTGCGTATGTTCTTTCCTATGTTCTTTATATTCACATATGTATTTTTTGTCTAAAACAGAACATGATTTCAAATCTAGAATTCACCGCGTAGTGCTCTAGATTTGTGCCATTTAGACAAAATGTGTTTCTTCTAAGCAAACTCCAAATTCATCCCCAATGATGCTCCGAGTTGCTTCGTGTGTTTTTCTCTCGCTACATTCAACCTCTGAGTTTCTTCGTGTGTTTTTCTCTCGCTACATTCAATGATTTTAAATCTGAAAGACTGTCGCTCATTTAGCCTTTATCCTCTCGATCTTAGTTACTGAGTCATTTGTTTCTATCACTTTCTTAAATAGACTCCATATCCCAAGGTATTGCTTCCTTTCGCCAATAGAATCAGATAATATTTTTTAAAAGTGTTAAATCTAGCTGATAACTTAAATCCATATCCTGTATAGAGACCAAGTCTCTAGAGAGAGCTTTCTCCAGGTCCGAAAGGCTAGTTTCAGGCCTCAAAGTTGGTTTGTAGGTTTCCTCTATCATTCATTTTCTCAGCCGAACGAAGTTTACAGAGCGCTAACAATGTCTACAGGATCAAAGGTATGCTTATGTGTTAGTTTTGAGGCTTATACTTATGTTGTTATGGTACATGTTTGAGGCATGTCATGGTAGTGATTGTGCATGGCAGGGATAATTTTAAGGATGGAAATTTGTATTAAAATGTATAAACATGGGCTAATCTTACTAGTTCTTAATGTAAAATGTAAAATGTTTGGCGATATTTTTGTAAAAATAATCCAATTTCTAAGGATTTTATATAGTTTCTATAAAATTTTGGTGATTTTGAAGGTAAAATAATTTTATTCTATGGAATTTGGGAGAATCGGTTTTAGAAAAATTAATATTTTTAAATTTTTTTTTGGGAAAACCATGGAAAATTAGCCCATTTGTGAAATTTAGCGCCTAAAATCATCTATGGTGCATGGTACACCTTGGTGATGGCATGATTCCTTGTTAGAAGTACACTCTTGGCTATCTTGATATTTGGTTTGGTAAATGTCATGATTATCGTTTATTATTAGAGACATATCTTTATGATGTTGGTACAAGGTTGAGATACACACTTGGTTTATGGTAGAATATGTATGAAATACATATCTTGATTTTATTGGTACTTGAATGGATGATTTCCATGTTGGTTGAGGTATATGGATGATGATATGGTGCATGGTCAGAGGCATATGTTAGTGATCTTGGTACATACTTGAGTATTTTTTTGAGGCACTTCATTGTTGATATCTTATGGTACATGGTGTATGGTATATGGTTGAGCCACATCTCATGGTATATTATTTATGGTACATGGTTGATGTATGATACGATACATGGTTGATATACTTGGTGTGGTACATGGTTGAGACACATATCTTGTGATTGTATGTTGATGATATTGGTACATGCTTGGTAGAAGCATGTGTTGGTGATGTTGGACATCTAGTTGAGAGGTGTCCTTGGTATATGATCCATGTGAAAGGATCTAGTTGAGTATCGTGAAAGTGACAGGTTGGATGGGTTGATCAGTGGAAAGTTGATGTGACAGGTTACAGGTTGATGTGACAATGACACTGATAGTGACAGTAATAGTGGCAATGATTATGCTAGTGACAGTTGGTCTACACTTATATTTCAGGGTGGCAGGACGGGGCAAGGAAAGGGGGTTGTAGCCTCCTTCCGGTTGGTTCTAGAGAAATCATGGAGTTGGAGCTTCCTTTAGGTTGAGGCCTAAGAATAAGGGGGTTGTAGCCTCCTTCTGGCTGGAGCCAGAGAATTCAGGGAGTTGTAGATTACTACAGACTGGAGCCTGTAAACAAGGGGGTCGTAGCCTCCTTCCAATTGTAGCTGGAGAATTGGAAAGTTGATGCTTCCAATGAATGTATTCTTTGATATATAATAAAACATTATGTGGTTTTATCCCATTTGGGTTTCCACGTAAATTCTTGTGTACTGTGTATTTAATGTGATATTGTTGATGTGATGCTCTTATGTTTATGTGTTCATGCTATATTGAATGAAATCATAGATGATACATTGATGATATATTGTTGATAATATTGGTAAAAGTGCTCATACTAATTCACCCTCCCCCCCTCTCTCAGTATTCCAACAATATTCTCCTACCATCATAAAGTACTTTACCTTACACATACTGAGAATTTTTTGCCCTTATGAAAGATATAGGAATGGAGTATCACACAACTAATGTTTGTCCCAATGATCATATTATATATTATGGACAACATGAAATAAAGTTTGAATTCCCTAAATGTGGCATTAGTGTATATCAAACATATCAGGTAATAAATAAGGTTATATGCAAGGTTCTGTTATGAACCAACACCTTAAAATTGATAAAAATTCAATGAATAACAATACACTTTGAGGGGGAAACGTCCTTTTACAATATATTAAATGTACAAGATGAGATAAGCTGGTCCTAATAATAGGTCTCCTTAGTGTGTATATATATATATATATATATATATATATATGATAAAAATGGGGTAGAATTATAATGAAAGGGTACAATGAAGGGTTCTAGCCAACATACAAATATAACACTAGAAATGAATTAATTCAATATCTAGGGATTAATAAGGGGTTGTATTCTTAACATGGGGTTTTGTCTAAGGATTAACATGCCCCTCCCCTTCAAACAAGTGTTGTCCTCAAGACTTGAATAAATGTGGGTCTTTTTGCATGAATAACTCGTCTTCCTATGTTTCCTCTTCCACTTGTAGGTTCTTCCATTTGACGAGGTACTGAGTAATTACTCGATCTAGCAGTTGCTTAATCCTTGTTTCAAGGATTGTTTCTAGCTCTAGTATGATTTTCCCTTCTTATTTAATCTCTGGTAAAATAGTTTGGACTGGTATCTTGTCAATCATTACCTTATTTAAGAAAGAAACATGGAAGACTTCATGTACACATGAAGATGGAGGAAACTCAAATTTGTAAGCCATACTTCCAATCCTTTGCAACACCTTATAGGGGCCATAATATTTGGGTGTTAATTTATTGTCCTTATTTTGTTTCTTGAGGGAAATTTGTTTATATGGTTGTAGCCTAAAATATACCCAATCCCACACTTCAAATTTCCTTTCATTGTGATGTTGATATACTTGTTGTTTCATCATATTTTGTGCCATAACCAAGCTACCCTTCGATAGTGTGAGAACCTCTTGTTGGTGCCATATGTGGTCCTCCATTGCTTGAACCTTTGTATCCCCTTTCAAGGGTGATGTGATGGATGAAGGATTATATCCATAAAGTACTAGAAGTGGGGGATTTTTTTATGAAGTATGGAAGGATGTGTTGTACCACCATTATGTCGAGGGTATCCACTTGAACCATTGTGTTTGTTTATCCAATGCAAAGAAACAAATATAACCTTCTAGAAATTTATTCACAATATCGATTTTCCCATTAGATTGAGGACGGTAAGATGAGTTGTGAGCCAATTGAGTACTACCCAAACAAGAAAATAATTCATTTCAAAAAATTCCAGCGAAAATTGGATCTCTATCACTTACAATAGTCTTGGGGACTCCATGTAGATTTTTAACTATTTCCATGAATTTTGTAGCTACTGTGCTTGCTTGAAAAGGATGAGAAAGAGAGAAAAAATTGGCATACTTTGTCATTCGATCCACTACTACCATGATGACAGTATTTCCTTCATATTTGGGTAAAGCTATAATAAAATCCATTGAAACATACTCTCAACATTGAATTGGAATATATAATGATTGTAGGAGACCTGGTGTCTTGATTGTCTCTCCCTCATTCTATTGACATACCATACATTCAAACACAAAACTTTGAACATCAGTTTCAATACCTTCCTAGAAAAACCTTTTCTTGATCCTGTGGTAAGTTTCAAGAACCTTGAATGTCATCCTATAGGATAAGTGTGTGATTCCAGAAGGACCTTGTGTTTGTGTTGGGAATTCTTACATAAATGTAAGCGATCATGATACCATAGAAAAACATTCTTCCATACAAATTTGTGTAATGAACAAGGGTCCTCTTGAAATTTTTTAATGATCTTGCTTCAATTATATCATTGCTTCTTCCACCCAATCATATAATGGAATAGAAATAGCACATAGTGAACCTTTTGTTTCTTCTTATTTCCTTGAAAGGGAATCTACCACAATATTATGTTTTCA
The DNA here is from genome assembly GCA_010110895.2 of Picea sitchensis. Taxonomy (NCBI): domain Eukaryota; kingdom Viridiplantae; phylum Streptophyta; class Pinopsida; order Pinales; family Pinaceae; genus Picea; species Picea sitchensis. The sequence goes on along the minus strand of SNQJ01S0048862.1, from coordinate 37,379 downwards.
TTTTTTGTAGATAATTTCAAATTCATAACCTATCATCTTTGTAACCCATTGTTATTGATATTTTGAAGATAATCATTGCTCCAAGAAGTACTTCAAACTATCATTTTATTTTTTTACTTTGAAGTGTCTTCCTATTAGGTAAGGGCGCCATTTCTTAACTGCATGTAGTATTCCCAACATTTCATTTCCATAAATGGGTCTGAGTAAATTTTTTCCTTTAAGTTAGTTTCTTTCAAAGGAAGGGGGCCTTCCTTCTTGCGTTATAACTGCACCAATGGAATTGCATGAAGAATCACACTCCATAATAAATATTTTTGTGAAGTCGGGTGTCGCTAAGACAAGAGTTTTACACATATCCTCCTTAATTTTTTCAAAATCTTTGGTTGTTGCTATTTGACCATAGTTCTTGAAAAACTTCCAGTAATATCTAGTTAATCCTAAGAATCCTCTAAGTTTCTTCAAGGTTTTGGGAATTGGTCATTCCCTCATTGCTTTAATTTTTTTACCACCTTCATGAGATACAATATGACCCAAATATTTGACTTATTTAACCCCAAAGGCACACTTGGAAGTATTTGCATAAAGTTATTTCTCTTCCAAAAGTTGTAATACTATTTTAACATGTTGTACATGCTCTTCCCAATATTTGTTGTAGATTAGTGTGTCATCAAAAAATACTAACAAAAAATTGTTGAGGAAGGGTTTGAAAATAGAATTCATCAAGCTTTGAAATGTTGAAGGTGCATTAGTAAGTCCAAATGGCATAAAATGCATAGTGACCTTCATGTGTTCTAAAGTCTATTTTGGGAATGTCTTCCTACCTCATTCTGATTTGATGATATCCTAGACAAAGATCCAACTTAGTAAAGAAAACTTATCCAAACAATTCATATAATAATTCATCAATGACAGGAATAGGAAACTTATCTTTGATGGTCATTTTGTTGAGTTGTTTATAATCTAGACACATATTCCATGAACCATCCTTCTTCATAACCATCACTATTGGTGAAGATAAAGAACTTTGACTATGTTGAATGATGTTGGCATCTAACATTTCTTAGATCATACTCTCAATCTCACTATTCTTTGCATATGGATACCTGTAAATCCTAATGTTAGGTGGTACACTTCCTAGTTGCAAATGAATAACATGGTCATGATATCGAGAAGGTGGAAGATCCTTAGGCATATCTCCAAATACCTTAGAATGGTTGTTGATAACTATTTGGAGATCTATTGGAGAAGAGGATATAGATGTATGTACACCTAGGGATAACAACTGTGCAATTACACCATGGTGTCCCTTTTCGAGTAATTTTGTCATGCTATTAGAGATTATCACCATAGAGGGTTTCCCTTTGATACCTTTAAGCACAATTTCCTTCCCTTCTAAGGAAAATATCATGAAAATATATTGAAAATTAAGGTCCGTTGTTCCTAATGATTGTAACCATTGGACCCCTAATACAACATCAACACCACCCATTTGGATGGAAATCATGGGACTATCCAATAAATACTCCCCCATATTGAGATTAATATTATGGAACTTCCCAGAAAAAATTATGGTACCTCCATATGCAATAATTACTTGAAACTCAGGTGTTGGAAAGACAAAGCAATTGAGATATTTTTCTAATTTGCAATTGATTAAGTTATATGTATTACCAAAATCAATCAAGGTTGTTACCCTTTTTTTTATGTATCCATGTATCTTAAGGGTTTGTGGAGTATTGATTCCAATCAATGCATGATAAAATATCATTGGAGTAGTCTGTTATATATCTATCTCTTGTGACGGTTCCAATTCTTGATCTTCTTCATCTTCACAATCAGTGTAGAATAATTTATTCTCATTGTATTTATGCCCTTTTCTATATTTGATGTCACAATTGAAACATAGTCCCTTTTCTCTTGTTTCATACATTTGTTGAGGTGTCAACCTTGTTGGTTTAGGAGAAGGAAATGGTTCTCTCTATAGTTATCCGTGGCCACCCTTAGATTATCCATATTTTTCTTTTCCACTTTCCTTGCCATATTAAAATATTTCTCTAGGGATTTAGGTTCAAATAGACGCACCTCATGTTGGATGTTCTCCTTTAAAGTGTCGATAAAGAGATCTAACAAATTATCCTCAAGAATGTTCTTTACCCTTAGAATGAGCTTTTGGAATGGTTGAATGTTCTCTATAATTGAACCTTTTTTCCGAAGATTTATAAATTGACTAAAGAATGTATTGCTCTTAATATCCCCATAATGTGATATCAATTCATCTATAAAAATAGAGCAAGACATAATAAAAAACAAAATTCTTTCAGAAAGCCATTGATACCAAACAAATTTATTATTTTCTAAATACAAGGATTCAATAGGTACCTCTTGTAATCTTGGATTTTGGTGTAGATTAAAGAATTTATGCATCTAGAATATACATGTTATAGGATCTTTACCATCAAACTTCTTCATTTTGATATTTGGAATGAAGTAGTTCCTTGGTGCTGCATTGAAACATTGATGATGTGGATATTGAAGTGATGAATAATTATGATTCTGGGACTCAATCTTTATTTCCTCTACATTTTCATGATTTCCTTGCGATTTGATATCTCCTTTAGGGAGTCTTTCATATAGAGCATGTAAGATCATGGAGGACATGGACTTTTGCAATTATAACATATTTTTTCCATATGCTCCCAATTTTCATCCATCTTCTTTTCCATCTCTTTCATATTTTCATCCATCTTATTTTCCATATCATCCATCTTATTTTCCACCCTATCGATATTATTTTCCACCTTTCCAATCTGGTGAAAGATTTATTCTATTTCTTCTTGAGTCATATTTGAACTCTCTAGAGGTTTAGTTGGTGAAATAAATTTCGGAGGAACTTTTGGAGCCATGTGAGAAAATGATAATTCTCCTCTTTTTCCTCTTTATCACAAATTTTGAATCACCAAAAACAGATCTTCCAACAAAAAGTTATGTCAATTTTAATGTACCCAACCTTCCAAGCTTAGTCCCATCACTACAAAAAATGACTTATCCTGCTAAAAATGAAATTAAAAAAAAAAATACCCCATACATATAAAATAAAGCAAGGGGAATCATGACCATACTTTAACATGCATTTAACAACATATATTAAAACATCAATGTAACTGTTCAATTAAACCAAAAAACACACAACATTCAAATATTTATTTAGACAATGGAATAATCATAATAAAACAAAAAAACACTTATCTTTTAATAAAGTAACCAACTAGCTACGTACAAAGGATTAACCTCCTAACCATTGGTGTTGATGTTCATTTTCTCTCAACAACATTCCACCCCCAATATGAGGCTATGAGTCCACAAGGAGATATGGCCCTTTGGCTATCCACTCTCCACACACAGTAGCCCCAAACCTACGTTCCAATCTCCAACAATAGTTCCAATCCACCAACTCTCTTCCCCACAACTTGCACAACACAAGGAATGTACATAATTCACTTATCTCAATACATTGGGTTGTACCATACATTTATCAGGGATTCTAGTGCACTTGATTGGCAAGGAATATCTTAGTCAGGGACTTCCAGGAACTCTCAACTACCTCAAGAGTGCTCATAGCAGCCTTCATAGGGCTCTTGAGCCATTTCCTCAACAAGAAAACTCACTATAGGCTTACATATTGTTTTCATAGGCAAATCAACCTCAGTTATAACATAACACATAGCCAAACAATGGTTACCTTCAAGCATATCATGGATGGTGCTCTTCCCAACACTCAACTCCCCTCTTTTTGCCCAAAATATGCATGTAAAAACAATCTTCTTTGTTCATACTAATTTCATTTCCATCAATCCAATTGACTACTCACTTTTCCCAATGTTGACTGTACTTCATCCCCATGCTCCCCAATAACTATGGGATGTGACTCCTCACACCCAACCTCTTACATGAAATAAATTATTGGCTTTGGGAACATTCAACAACTAAAATGGAAGGTTATACACAATGATAATAATTTCAGGAATGTGGGTTGGATTAACACCCATGAATAAAATCCCCCTTTGGCCCCTCTCTTATGGAATCATAACCCCCCATCATTTTAATCCCTCTCATATTGCATCCATCAATTACTACTTTTATTAATCGTCTCAATGTTCATTATATACAATTTGGCCCCTAACCATATTAATCAATATGACATCTTTTCCCCAATCATATTATCTCACTAGCCTAATTCACATTTATACAATTAGATTACAATTTGTGGGGACTAAAATCGGGGATGTTGCACCAATTGTAAGTTATGTACCTTTCAAACCATTAATTTGGAGTATGTATGGATGGTTGACCTTTGTCCTGATGTATTTTGGACTTGGAATGCTTATGAGTATGAAATATTGACCTGTAGTACTCTGATATGGCTTCTTAAACTCCTGAAAATTTCTCAGTCTAAACCATCATTGATAAAAGGTTATAGGAAAAATACCAAAATGTCTTGTTTAAGACTAATTTCAATATTAGTAAACAACCCCAACTTCCATGGGATATATCTCACAAATTATAATAATTCAAAATATGAAAATTTTTCCACATATAATTTGCAAGGTCTCCTCATAATTATGAAAATTTCAGAGTTTGAAACATCACAGAAAAAAAGTTACAACTAAAATTCCAATACAACTCTTTTAAAATTTATTTCGGGATTAGTCATAAGCCTTGTCTTTCATGGAATATTTATCCAAAAGTATAGTGAAAAAGAACCTGAAATTTTTAACACCCATACTATGAAATTTATCCTCAATTTCCACAAAATTTCAATGTTTGAAACTTCCCCAAAAAATAGTTATAGTGGAAATACCAATGTTTAAAGTTGAATTCAGGATGAGTCACAAACCCTATATTCAATAAGATATATATATATATGAAAGTATAAGGAACCATAAATTGAAATTTTTACCACCTATACCTTGATATTTCACCTCAGTCTCCTCAAAATTTCATGGTCTAAAACCTCCCAAAAAAAATTATAGAGAAAAATATAAGGTGTCCTAGTTGGAGGAGTGAAACCCTAGGATCGTAAGATATGATACCAAATGTTATGAACCAATTCCTTAAAATGATAAAAAGTCAATGAATAATAGTCCACTTTGAGGGGGGGACCTCCTTTTACAATATACTCAATGTACAAGATGATACAAGTGTTGATTTTTATGGTAGTTGCGGGAGCTATTCACCTCTGGGATAACCTTTCTTATAGGTGAAGATATCAAGAACTCAAGAAGATCCCAACCGGCCTCACAATAAATTATAAAGAATTGTATTTATCTAGAAGTCAAGTTGACCCTGCCAGAAAAATCACTAGAAATATTAGTATAAATAATGGTGACACCTTCCTCATTTGAAACACTCACTCATTGATATATAGCGTACGTTTGGGGGGTCTATCTCTTTTGGTCTTGGTGATGTGTTGGTGGAGGCTAGCCACTCTAGTGCTTTGGCTAGAGTGAGTTGAAACTGCGTTGTTGGTTTGTCTTGGTGATGTATTGGTATAGCCACTCTACCGCTCTGGATAGAGTGAGCTGCAACTCCATAGTTGGTTATCTCTTGGTGGTGTGTTAGTGGAGGCTAGACACCCTAGTGCTCTGGCTAGGGTGTGTTGCATAAATGTTGTTGGGATTCTTTCTCGTGGTTTTCTCTAGTGGATAAAGCTAGTTCTTGGTTATTTTAGATTGGTAAGGATATTATCTATAAGAATGTTTGTTGGGTTTTCTCCCCTTGTGTAGAAGGGTTTCCCAGGATGTATATGTTATGCTCGGGGGTGGAACGAGTAGGTGCCTATAATTGGGTGGCGATGGTGCAACATCGCCTATGGAGAAACGAGCATGCAACAAAAAGTTTAAATTGCTATGGTAAATCTAATGTTAACGTAATTAATGAAAATTCAACATGGTATCAGAGCTTGTTTTCCTTCAAAATAGTCTAATCGTTGGAAGGAAGATCGTGAGATTTACCTTTCCACTGCAGTTCATCGCTGCAGTTTTCCATTGTACCTTGTCGTAGTACCTTGTCATTGCACAATTTATTTTTTCAATCTAGTTGGAGCACCTTGAAGTTTTAGGGTTTGTCATTGCTTACCACTACTATCGGATGGTGCGACAATTTATGAGGTATGTACTTGTATATGTTAAATTGTATCATTATCTTGAGGGTGTTTTGCAGGAGAAGGGACTTTTTTCCAAGCAACAAATCATAGATCCAGAGGGATCTTAGATCCAGTGCATTCAGAGGAACAATGCCCCCTCTAGGTTTGATTGCTTTGATATGCCTCTAGTTGTTATGGAACCATTATGATCTTATGTTTTTGATCTATTGGAGTTATGATCATTATACTAACCACTTGATACTAGAGATGCATTTGTTTATCTCCCCTATAGGAGATATTCTTGTTTTGTTGTTTATTCCAGACAAGTTATATTGTTAAATTCCATGGAGGATTCCATGGAAATGTTGTTGTTATTGTTTTTTTGTTCTGGGCAGGTTACCTCAGAGGCATGTAACTAGTGATAGCTATGAGAGGGAACTATAGTGACGGTTTCATAAGAAAACATATTAGATAGTATCTAGTTTGAGACATGAAGCAGATATTTGTAGCACTCATATATCACATCCAATGATGCAAATCATGAAGCATAGTGGCTTTCGAAGGATCTTGCAGGAATTTATCAGAGACATGGTGTAAGAGGGAGCAGTGAGGCTCCAACACATATCCACAGATGAGAAGACAATTGACATTTGCTCTAAGACTCTGTTTGGGACAAACTTGGTAGGAATGCAAATGTTTCCCTTGGGAAGTGTTGATGATTGTAACATCGTGTCGATATTCCAAGATTGATCAAATGGAATTGATCATGTGGGAATAGGCCCAGATGTAGTCTTCGATGGACTAAATATTCGAGTTACTTCTAGATCTCCAGGAGGATGTCAGGTATACATTCCAATATTGGTCACATGGACTTGACCATGTGGGAATGATCCCAGGGTATTATTTGATGGATTGAAGGCTTGGGACCCTAGTATAGTCTTCTATAGACTAAAGACTCGAAGCTCGACGCAGTCTTTGATGGAATGAAGATATGTAGTTCTTGATGGACGGATGACTCCTCCAATGTGTGTTAATTGCATCAGGCATAACATTCATAGTGAGGTGAGTGGAATCAGTAATCATTGAGCCAACCCTTCTCCCAGTACTAGGCTGCAAACCAGGGGGGATAGGGAACATCTACATCTAGAGTAGATGTTCCCCGGCGTAGTCTTCGACGAATTGAAGACTCGAGGTGCTTGAGGTGCAATTCCATGTTTCCAATAGCATTGAGATAAATTCATTCACAAAGTGATCCTATGGGAATATGTACATTCCAGGACTGATCTTGATCATTCTAAATATGCTCATGATCATGTGGGAATGTGGACATTCCAGGATCAACTATGAGGTGAATGTGGCTCCGATGTGGTCATAATTCTTGTCATGGGAAAAGAACGACCCAAGATGCTAGACACCAGGTTGTGGAGATGTATCATCAATATAGCTAATGAGGCTCATGGAGAAACTTTTAGACGATAGAAGAATACCAATAACATTACAAGATATGCTTGGAGAATTCCTTCCTCATTGAGAGGGAGTATTAATGGTTGTAGCTTCATGAGACATTCTTCTGTGATGATACTCCTTGATGGAATGAGTTTAGTATGAAACTTATCGATGGACTGATAAGTTGTACTAGGTTGGTTCCCAACGTCCCTTGGGAGTAGACCAAGTGGACATGTCATGGGTGAGTAGGTCCTTGACGATGCACTATGGGTGAGTAGGTCCTAGTGCCACACTACGGGCGAGTAGATCCTAGTGTATTCTAGTGGTGATGAGGCCCTAGAAAAGGTCCATATTTGGGTGTGTCCATGTGTGACGTGATGATGTTACCAGTAGCATGGTCTGCATGAACATGGCATGGTAGGAGGACCATGGCATAACCTATGAGGCTATGAGGACTAGAGGAAAAACATCATGAAGAATACATCCTTGGCTAAGAGGGAGTGTTGATGTTTCTGGTAGCTGTGGGAGGTATTCACCTCCGAGATAACCTTTCTTATAGATGAATATATCAAGAAATCAAGAAGATCCCAGTCGACCTCACAACAAATAATAAATAAGAATTATATTGCTCCAAAAGTCAAGTCGGCCCTGCTAGAAAAGTCACTAGAAATATTAGTATAAATAAGGGTGACACCTTCCTCATTTGACACACTCACTCATTGATATATAGTGAAATTTTGGTGGAGAGAGTTGCAGTTGCAGTTGTAGAAGGAAGAAGGGTGCATATGGAGGGTCTATCTCTTTTGGTCTTGGTGATGTGTTGGTGGAGGCCAACCACTCTAGCACTCTGGATAGAGTGAGTTGCAACTGCGTTGTTGGTTTGTCTTGGTGATGTATTGGTAGAGCCACTCTAGTGCTCTGGCTAGAGTGAGTTGAAACTGCATAGTTGGTTATCTCTTGGTGGTGTGCTAGTGGAGGCTAGACACCCTAACACTCTGGCGAGGGTGTGTTGCATCTATGTTTTTGGGATTCCATCTTGTTGTTTTCTCTAGTGGATAGAGCTAGTTTTTGGTTATTTTATATTGGCAAGGATATTCTCTATAAGAAGGTTTGCCAGGTTTTCTCCCCTTGTGTAGAAGGGTTTACCATGATGTATATGTTATGCTCAGGGGTGGCACAAGTAGGTGCCTATGGTTGGGTGGCAATGGTGCAACATCGCCTATCGAGAAACGAGCATGCAAAATAAGTTTAAATTTCTATGGTAAATCTAATGTTAACGCAATTAATGAAAATTCAACAATAAGATGATCCCGAGACTAGGTCTCCTTGGTAAATATATAGGAGACAAAGGAGTACAATTATAATGAAAGGGTACAATGAAGGGTTCTAGCCAACATACAAATATAACACTAGAAATTAATTAATTCAATATCTAGGGATTAATAAGGGGTTTTATACTTAACATGGGGCTTTGTCTAGGGCTTAATAGGTTATTCATCATATCCCCATAATTTCATGTTTTGAATGATTGTTCAAGTGAAAAAAAATAGCACAATTTATGAATTATCATGCATGGAAGAGAAGTGAAGATGATGTTATTTGAATTCTTGGATATGGTTATGCATTTAGAGACAATGAGGAAATATGGCCCATTTTTAAAGAAGAACCTCATAATGTTAGACTTTCAATGGAAGTTGATGGTGTTAATCCATTTGGAAAGATCAGATCCAATTACTTAGTTTGATCAATTTTTGTTATAAACAATAATCTTCCTCCTTAGATGTCAATAAACAGGGGGGTACATAATGTTGGCAATAATTGTTCTACGTATTTATTTTTAGGAATGTTCACAACATACCAATTCTTTTTTAACTTTTTTACATTTTTTTCCAAGGAAATGTACTTGCGAAAAACCATTTGAATACTTCCCCATGATCCATGGATGGTAAGAGGGGTAAATTATCTACCCTGATTATGAGGCCTCTCCTTGGGGGATTCAAGAGAGTCAAACCCGTGACCAATAAGAAGCATGATAAACTCATTTCTGGCTCTAGACCAATTGAGCTAACCCTCATGGCTATTTTTGTTACATATTTGTATGTAAAATGATTTAATTATTTGTATTTTCAAATAACTAGGTAAGTATCAAGTTACATATATGGATGTATTTCTTGAGCCTCTTATTTATGAACTTTTAAAGTTATGGGCCATCATCACTATGTATGACATATTAAAACCAATAGGCCAAAAATAGTTTCAATTCCATGGAATACTTACATGGATAATTCATGATGTTTCTGGGCTAACACATTTTTGTGGTAACTAAATTGCAATGTAACTTTATTTATCCTCTATTACTTCACATATTTATTTAAATATTTTTGTATTCTATTAACATTATTCTATATCTTGTAGGTCTTGAAACAAAGGGAAAATATGCATGTCCAATATGTGGTCCCAAAACAATATCAAGATGTTCAAGAAGTTTAGGAAAGGAGGTGTACGATGAGTATAGGAATTTCCTACCTAGGACCAATAGGTATCAAACTACAAAAAAATTATCTTCAATGGGAAACAAGAGGATGAGAAAAACCATGAACAATGGTGCCTCAACTATGTAAAAGGGCATTTGAGAATAATCATGGTAATTAAATGGTTTCATTTACATCCATATTTGTTACTTGTTCTAGTTTTTTTTATATTTTTTTCTATTTACTCTCTATTTCCATTTTATTTCCCAAAGGTCATGAGGGTGGGCTTCCATGAGGTATGAAATGATAGTTCATCAAATTCTATTAGTTTCCCGACTATTGGCACCTACAAGTAGTTCATCTGTTTGACATAATGCATATTGAAAGTAATGTCATAGAATATTTATGGAAAATTTTAGATGGGAGGAATAATAAAGGAAACGTTGTTAAAGTTACTGGTAACATTGAGGAATCCAAGGTAATGCAACATTTGTCCAATTCTTGTAATAAATATTAATATTTTATTATTATTTTAAAGTTAAAAGGATAAACTAACTCAATATCTAATGAAGATATAGAATAAATATATTGTTATTAATAAACAAGTTAATAATACACTTAGTATATAAAGTCTTGTTGGAAGATTGGTTGTTGTCATTGATGTCAACCCTAGTCATGGGTTTTGGACCGCAAGATTGATGAAGGTATTTGGACATGAAGGAAAATGCACATGTAGA